>MJUU01068926.1:14460-27059 GCA_002080025.1 Modiolus philippinarum
CATCTGTAGTAAAGCAGTAAAGCATGCCACATGATTTACTCGTTCTAGAACAGATAAAAATTTCGAATCTTGAATGGCGAATGATTTCCGTCTCCCATTCTAACATTCATTTCTCATTCAGTTACATTATTTTTTTTTTATAATACACTTGACTTTACAAACAAGGGAGTTAACTGGTATTGTGTATACGTACTGATAACAGTTTTTTTTTGTCTGTTTGCTAATTATGTCTTTCTATTTTCGGGGGACGGAAACGGTGACACATTATATGAAAAAGTGGATTTAACATTTGACACGTGCATGAAAAATTTGGAACTTCGAATTCATGTCATCAAAAGTGCGAATTTTTATTCGATTGCCTGAGACATGCTCCCTGCGAAAAGTGCTCGAGCATGCTAGCATGCTATTTCTTATTTCGAAGGTTTTTTCCAATTATGCATTGTATCTTTTAAAAAATTGTCTCATTTTACCAACTGAAGGAAATGTCATTAATCAAGCGTCTCCTTACAGTCAGAAAAGTCAGCGGAAATAAATAGGGATGTGTTGATTAAATTGATCAATTTTAAAATGAAAAGATAATGTCAAGACTTTTATTCCAAATTAAAGGCTTTGTAGAAAAATGATATTTACGTTAGAAACAAACAAACAAACAAAAACAACAAAAACGCTAAAACAAATTCTGCAAAAAAAAATGCCGTCCTAGATCCGCTAAAAACGATAAGTTGATATGCTAATTTGCGCTTCATACATTTTAGTTTTAGAAATTAGAAATTCTTCTTGTTTTGTTGCCATTTTCCCTATGCACAGAATTTTTCGATATCGACAGGTCATTGGGATTTCAGTATATTCAGTAAATAGCGAACTTGTATGCAATAGTATCGACCGGGAATTTGTTTGTTGATAGAACTTCATAGTGCATAGAGAAACAAATTCTTATAAACAAGAGTAGCCTTGCTGTCAAAAGTGCCATACCTTGCGCCGTGAAAATATTCATATGGTTCGTGTTTGAAGCAAGTTTAATCCACACTAGTTTAAGTCGAGATAGAAAGTAAAAATTTGGCGTTTTTTTGGTACAATTTATTCATTTCCGCTATGTTGATCTTCTTTGTATCCCAATAGAGTTGAACATATTTATATTTTAACTGACAATGTTTGGTGATTTCACCGACTTGGCAAACTATCAATGAGAGGGTGCACTCGACAAGTAAAAGACTCTACAAGATTCGATTTTTATGTGATTAATGTCTAATGTTACACGTGTAAGGCAAGGATGATGATTATAATAAGCATGACAAACAAATGTATTTAGTCACTGTCTTAAAAATAATCTATAAATAATATTGGAAATGAATTACATAATATTTTCAGCTAATGGTTCCCTCGTGTCATTTAGGTTGTGGTTCGTCGTGAAAAATTTCTTTCGTCGGTTTACGTCGAGTTTCGTCAGAATGTGAAATATCTCTAATTAACGGGACTATAAATCACAAATTGCCACAGCATACAAAGGTTTGTTTTTTCTACCCTTTATACAAACTAAACTGAAAACAGTAATTTCTAATTTGATACATAAAGTTTCTGGACTAAAAATGGAAAACGCAGATTTACCTATTGATTAGTAGGGAAAGACGAAACATATTTGGTTAAGAACCACACCAAGTCAAACAAGAGGTACACTGGGAATCACCGAATGACGTATTCAAGATGTTTGGTCGACAATATTTATGTCGAATTTTGGAGGCCACGTTTTTCAACAGACAATTTTGATTCACATGGGAACTAACTGCGCACCACGCTTAGATGACACTTTCCTTTACTGGAATGTGACCAAGTTTTAACAAGGGCTAACGCAAAAAACAAAAACAAAAGTATTTAGCCCAGTCTTTTAATTTCAGCTTCCGCTACATAGACGAGGTACTTTTAATTCTCTTAATAATCCAAAATCCAAAAGCAATCGGTAATAACCAGTTGTATAAATAGACAAATACAAAATCACACGAATATCATGATACAATCTTAGATTATAAATATGCAACATGTAAACAACAAGGTTACAAGGAAGAGATTGCAGGAAAGTCCTACAATAGCCAAAAATCACAATTAAATGTCACAATCCATACACAAGGGACAATAAACCCAAAAAGCAAAAGACAAATATAAAGACAAATATAAACAACGATAGGAACTCGGGATAGCCGGACTTGGTACCGGCGCTAGTAGCAGTAGGGTTAAACCGGGTTATGGGTACCCAATCTCGCTTTTCTCTTTCGCGTTTCCCTATAGTATAATCAATATACAAATAAAACCCAATACAGGTAGACTGGACAAGAATAAGACAAAACGTAATTATACCCCAAGAAACGAAGTTGCGGAGGGTATATAGTTTTTGACTGGTCCGCCCGTCTGTCCGTCTGTCATTACTAAGGGGGAACATCATTTGTCCGGATAACTCATATAGTTTTTAAGATAGGAAGTTTTTATTTTGCAGGTTGATTGTGCATATACCAAAAATGTGCAGGCTACTTTGATTTTGATTTTTGATCATTTTTGACAAAAATACACATTGATGAACTTTGTCATTTTTATGCATAATATTGCTTGTATGGTATATCACTTGTCCGGATAACTCCTCCTACAGTTTTTAAGATAGGAATTTTTCATTTTGCAGGTTGATTGTGCATACATCAAGGTGTGCATGCTACTTGGGTTTTGATTTTTGATCATTTTTGACAAAATTACACATTGGTGAACTTTGCCATTTTTATATATAATATTGCTTATGGGGTACTTTTGGAGTTCAATAATGCAGGATTCTCTGATTTGTCGGGGGCGTGGGGTATGTGAGCTTGCTCACTAAGGTTCTTGAATTTAGAAAGATGTGTCAAGGAGTGCTCGCCGTACTTTTTTGAAACGCATGTCATTATCAGGTTAAAATATTCAGATATAAATGGTTAAACAAGTTAACAAAATATTTTTATGTAATTGTTTTATGTACATATGAAGTGTTTTCGGGATTTTTTCTCATCATTTAATATTACATTTATTAGTCCCATTACTAAAATGGTAAAAATATTTTGTTTGAATTTACGTTAGTTTGATTTTTTGAAATGTCAGTTTTTTTACATTCATTTGCAAATAATCCGCTCCTCTCAGCATTTTAGCAGATGCCTAATCTTATATACAAAATTTAACATGAAAGGAAAGAACAATTTAACTATGTTAAATCGTCAGATCTAACATCTCTAATAAAGTTCATTGGAAGTTTTCATTTCATTTCAGTAAGATTAAAGCGATATTAAGTCAAACTAAAATTATCTAATGAAGTTAATTAATTCTAATGTTTAATTGGGTGAAGATAGTTTGTTACTATGGAAGCAAATGATCCCTGTTAAAGTTTATATATGCACGTTATTATTGTTCCTTTGGGAAATATATAATTCACAAATATAACCTTTCTGTCGAAATGAACTCTTGACTCGGACAAGTTTATAACTTGTACCTTTCAAAGGGGTCATCTGAACGCTTATAAAGCCTGATTGTGTGGAAATAAAATGCTTGGCTAGTTTAAACAAAATTAAATAAAATATGTTCCGATTGTAGCCAAACAATTAATTTTACTGGTTTAAAATTATACGTGTGCATTATATTACAAGAGCTTTTAGTTCATCGTATTTTAAGTTGACCTTGAATTGTTTTTTTTTTTTTGCAAATATTTTATCCCGAGCATCAGCGAGCCCGTGTTGAAATGACAATAAAAAAATGTAGTTAAAATTGTTTATTTCGATTCTAATATGAAATTCAGCATATTTTCTAACACGAAAGTTCCATCTTGCCTTTATAGAAATAGACTGTAACTATTGCTTCATTCTTTGTATTGCACTCCTCGGTGAATGCCCATGATACTTCATGTGGCCCCAACTTTCGATTTTTTTAGTATCCTCCTTTTTCAGACCATTTTTGGGTTATGGCTTTCTGTATTATTTGATTTGAATGCTGCTGATGAGAGGTAACTCCGGGAAACACGTCTACATAACAAGAACATTTACCGTTTTTACTATGCAACTTATTTTTTTTTTTATATCTACAATAGAAGAGGTCTCTAAGACAGCCTATAACTGATTACAGAAAAATTTGATGGAAAATACGGAGAAGAAAAGAAACTCTCTCTTATTCTATTTCACGGTCATCAATACGACAGAAATTTCTTATCATCTCCGCTGGATATGACTTTGAGTCCGTGGTTCATTAGAGAAATTGACTATTCTGCATGTTGCTTGTTGCGTGTTGCATGTTGCGTGTTGCATTTTGCGTGTTACATTTTGCGTGTTGCATTTTGGTTGTTGAAAATTCCAGGACGCATGGTACCTTAGTATATGTCAAGGTTTTCGCAAAATGTCAATAATGTGCTACGCTGAGCGCATCATGTCGACCACTGAAATTTGAAGAAGTGTAAATTGAAATGAATGTGGACACAGCTAGGCACAATGAGGCCATTAACACATTAATTACCTGGACACAAAGTAATGAAAAAAACTAGAGGATGACATGCCCCCTCGCAAGGTTGAATCATATTGGGATTTTTTTTAGTAATATTTGTGTCTATAAGACACATATGATGCCCCCGCTAAACACATGTATTCTAGGTTGTACAGAATTACTTTGTACTATCTATTACTAAATCACCAAAAAAAATTAAATGTTGAACAATGTATATTTAAAACAAATGAACCGAAATCAAAATACATACCACATGCACATCTTCAATAAATTTACACAATGAACTGCAAAATAAAAGCTTCCTAGCATCAAAACTAGGAGTTGTGCAAACAATCTGTGTACCCTCTATTAATAGTTCATCCAATAAATGACTAAGTTCAACTAGGTGTATTTTTTCCAAAAATTGCATCAAAATAAAAATCCTTCCCACATGCACATTTTCAATATTTTTTATTAAGTACAAATTATCTGCAAAATAAAAACTTCCTACCATAAAATCTGTAGGAGGAGTTGCGTGGACAAACTATGTACCCCCATTACTAAATTACCAAAAAATGACAAAGTTCAACAATTTATAATTTTGACAAAAATGAACCAAAATCAAAATCCTTACCACTTGCACATCTTCAATATAGGCAAAAAAGATCTGCAAAATAAAAACCTCCTAGCATTAAAACTGTATGAGAAGTTGCGCGAACAAACTATGTAACCTCTATCACAAAATCACTAAAAATGACTAAGTTCAACAATGTATATTTTGACAAAAATTAACCAAAATGAAAATCCTTACCACATGCACATCTTCAATATAGGTACAAATAATCTGCAAAATAAAAACGCCCTAGCATTAAAACTGTAGGAGTTGCGCGGACAAACCATGTATCACCCTCGGACGGACGGACAGACGGGGGTAAAACAATATGCCCCCCGACTTATCGTCGCGGGGGCATAAAAAATAAACCTTTAGATCGGAGAAGTAAAGAGCAAAGAAAAACAAAATCTGCTGAATATACCAACTAAAAACGTAAAAAAGGTCTCTGTATAAAATAAAAATTACAGAAATCAATTCTGGGAAGATTTTCATAAAATTTGGATTTATAAAATGAGCTCGGCATTCAGTTTCTTACAGTTATTTTAGAATTAGTTTCCCAACTAGAAATTTTTTGTGTGAAAATTTACTATTTTTCAAATGTGAAATATCAAGTTAAATATTTCAATTCCTATTTAAAGCAAATAAAAAAGTAACTACTGTTCCTAAAATTATATCTAAATTACTTAGTACTATAAAAACAACATGTCAAGCTCTTTATATCAATGCAAATTCGTAGTCTTAAAAACAGATTTATTTGAATAAAACAAATTAGTGAAGGGACTAGATGACATTTCGACTGCTTCCTTCTCTTGTTGTGAACTATGAGTAAGCGAAGACAGACGACGGATACCAAGGGATGACATAGCTAAATTAATCCTAAATGCATGTAAGATAACTTTATTAATATAAGGAAAAAAAACAAAATCTTCCTGTTTTAAATTGTTACACGGATGCTTTTTGCGGCCATTTTCCTGTTAAATAATTCACAGGTATAAATTAGTTCAAATGACTAGTTTCGATTTGGCTCAAACATGGATTTTATTTGGCTCACACATGGATTTTATTTGGCTTAAACGTTGATTTACTTTGGCCAAATGAGGTATGAGTTGGCTTAAATGTCGTGCAATGGTGGAAATACCTCAGGTGTCAGTATTTTTTTACGTTGAGCGCGATTGGCATTTTTATATGACTGATTGAAATACCACAAACCAGTCTATAACAAGTAACTACGTTTGTGAAATTTGACATAGAAGTTATAAATTAATACCATTAAATCTCTTTCAGTAACAGAAATTCGTTACCTTAAAGTCAGATCTCTAACTACATGTATAAAACTTAAATATTTCAGATGTCAAACTTAAAGAACAGTCTAAAAGAAGTAATATTGTTCTCAAATAGGTTACAGAAATTTAATTATCTTGAACTCGAATCTCAAACTTAAAACATGAGACCTATTGGTCGAGGGGTTACATTCCAAGCTTGATTTATTAATACAAATACTTTAGACTTTTCAATATTGCACCATTAATTGATTTGAACAAATTCAAATCTTATAAAGTTTTGTTTCTGCTAGTTACAATTACATGATTTGTATATGTTGCAGGCAATTTCATAATTCAGGCAATTTGTAGAAAGACTGAAATATTTAGGCAATTTGTATAATGCCTAGCTGTTTTAGGCATTTTATGAAATGACTAGACTTCTTAGGTAATTTGCAAAATGCCTAAAAAATAATCAGGCTTTTTACAAAATTCCTGACAAAACATTTTGACTTTTAAAGATATATAAGAAGACAAATTTGAAAAAAGGAGATACAAATGTATATTTAAGGTAGATCGGTAGTCTTCCGCCATTTTGAATTTGTTATTTATGCTGTTTTGGTATTATCTGCTTTGTAAATATGCAAATATTTTTATTTGTAATGAGTCAATCAATATTATATCCATAATGCAAAGTGCAAAGCACCTACATAGAGTCGATTTCACATGTCTATATCCAATTAGACGAGTATTAGTAACTTGATAATTAAATGAATTGGAAGAGGATTTTTGAAAAAGGGAGATAATCTGATAAAAATATTTTACAAAGATATCACTATGAAAATTCGCGTTTTGCAGATTATGGGGGGAAAAAAATTCGGTGACCCCCACCTTTCTTTGTATTTTTTGAAAGCAAGTTCAAAGGGCTAAGACATGAGTAAAGTAGAAAGAAATCTATGGAATAGTTTTAAAGAAATCAACAATATACCTGTTTTCCCTATATATTCATCAGAAATATTTGATAATTTTGATATCAGTTATTTTAAAAACAAGCATGGTGACCCCCCTTTTTTATTTTTTTATTTCAATGCTTATATAATAAGGAAACTTTCCTGTAAAAATAAAAAAAAAAAATTATGGAAAAAAATTTGGAGTACCCATCTACCTTAATACAAAGTTTATCCAATGAAAAATGTCGAAGAAAAATCAGAATCACCGCCATTTAATTTTATATCCCGACATGCGAAATGGCGAGATGCAAGTTTTTCACTACAAAACTCAGACCATGTTGGATTTGTTGTTCAGAGGTCCATGTGGTTCTGGCTTTATTCCGATTGAAACTTTGAAATTTTGCAAATTCTACATTTCCAGCGAATAAGTTTTTAACCAAATTGTAAACAGTCGTAAGACAAACTCGATTTTGGATTCAGATATCCAAGTGCTTTTGGATCTATAGCCTCCTGAAAACTTTGGCATAATTCAATTTTTTTTGGCACGCAGACTTAACATAATTACATGGCATAACAATTATTTTGTAAGCTGCATTATCTATATTTTATTGTGAGAAAAGTTTGTAGATAGGTCTCAGCATATCTTGCAAAAGGAAAAAAAACTGGCTGGGATATCATGTTATGTTCCATTACTTATTATTTATAGTAAGTGGTAACTAAATCATTCTGAAACACTATGTGATGATAGATGGTTTCTAAACGACTTTGAAAATCTTCATCTATTATATACATGTATTAGACTAGGTTCCTTTATCAAAAAGTCACTAGTACTGAGGACAGGGGACTCTTAAATATTTGCTTGTATATATATTGTATTTGTTTGTTTGATATGCCACAAACTGTATACGTTTAATGACAATAAACTTTGAATTTGAATTTGAATTTGTATTTGCAAAAAGGAATTTTATCAATATCTTCTCTTGGGACATGATTATTTCCATGCTTTAATTTGTTTTTAATTTAAGCAAAAACACTGAAATGGCATAAAAAATGTCCTAAGGGTGTTTGTTGATAAATGCAGATACCTACAAAGTACCTGATGAGTTCAGTCAATGTCTTAAAATCTAGTGAAAAAAGTTAGTCATTTTCTAAAACGACTGCTCATTTTTAGGCATTGTATACAAGAGGCTCTCAAGAGCCTGTATCGCTCACCTGGACCATGGCCAATACATAACTTCAAATAAACTTATATGTTGAAGGGTCTCATTTTCAAACTATGTATATAAACATTTATGTTATTTGATCCAACTTTAATTAACTATTTTCCCTATTGCATGTCATCTTGGATAAGGGATGGATCTGCAGGACACAATTTTAAAGAAAATTAAGTATTATGCCAAAGTTTATTTCCAACTGGCCAAATGGTTTTAAAGAAGATCTTTGAATGTACTCCTATATATAACTATGTTTCCCATTGGTAGCCAATTTGCATAAGGTGCAGACTTGAAGGACATCTGTTTTGAAGGGGACCATTAAAGATACATTTTGATTAAGGATTAAGTTTTATTCTAAACAGCCAAGTTGTTTCAAAAAAAAAATCTTTGTATAATGAAATTAAGTTCCCGCAGATGGCCATGTTGGATGACATATAGGCACCAAAGTCACAATACTTAGTCAGCACCTCATAAGTATCATTAATGCCAAGTTCCGTTCAAATCACCTGCTCACTAAAGGCTTTATTTAATATATTCATAATGAGGTCTTTGAAGTTGAGTAACTGCTTTGACATTCATGTCAGCTAAGTTTATACTGATTAAACTCTAACTTCCCTGTAAGACACAATAAATTTATAGAAAAATCATTATGACATGAAATAAAGTAAAGATTAAGAAAGTATTTTTGCAAAAAATTGTAGAAATTTGCATAAAAACACTGTTTTTGCTCTTAATTATGGAAGAAATAATTTTTCAAATGAAGTGATAGCAGGGAAATTCTCTAAAGCTTCCAAGAGAAAAGTTAACCAAAGAAGATTTGAACAAAGCATTTAAAGGGAAATAACCAATAAACCATGTGGCATTGGAAACAAAAATGGTGAAAACGGTCAATGAATTATACACAGGCCTTTGGATTTTCTTCAAACTTTCAGAGTATGTAGATCTTGATATGCTGAATATTTTTCCATTTTACACTTCACCTCTATCTGTTACAGTTTTTGAAATAAAAAATAAAAAAATGCACAAATTTTGAAAAATTTACAGAAAAGGGGCTATAACTCTCAGACAGGTTTTCCGATTTTCTTCAAAATTGCAGAGCAGATAGATCTCGGCATTATGAACAATTATACTCCTGTCAGATTTTTGATATCTGCAACGGTTTTGGAGTTATTCGCCAAAAACAGCAATTTACTCCTATGTTCTATTTTTAGTAACAGCCACCTTGCTGTTTGGTCCTCACACTAACCGAACACAATTTTTAACTACAAACTCTAGTGATGACCTAGGCCAAGTTTGCATTAAATTGGCCCATTGGTTTCAGAGGAGAAGATTTTTAAAGAAAAGTTTACGACGGAAGGACGGACGACGGACGCCAAGTGATGGCAAAAGCTCACCCTGGCTAGGTGAGATAAAAAAGACCAACCACTTCAGGCATTTTATAAAATGACTGAAATTTTAGGCATTTTACAAAATGCCTAATTTCAGAGAATGACATAAATTATATAAACATGGTTGAAATCTATACCTGACAAATTAGAACATTTATGACTGATAAGATGAAAGAATAATTCACATGATTTACCTATAGACGAACATTGAATTTTAAATGATTTAATTGCCAACTTTGAGACTGCCCCTTTAAAACATCGAATTCCAAGTTTCTCTGATTAAATGCACACCCAAGGTCCCATAAATGCAAATACTAAAGTGGTTCACAAAAAGTCGTAAAAGCAAAAACAATCTTGACATTAATAGAATTCTTTTATTTAATAGTACATTTTCTAAGTTCTGACAGCTCGGCACAATAAGATCTCGCCATTATTCTTAATAAACCATAAACCATGCAACACGCAAAATGCAACACGCAAATTGCAACACGCAACATGCAACATGCAACACGCAACATGCAACATGCGACACGCAAAATAGCAATTCCCTTCATTAGACATAAACTTGTCATTCAAGGAACTTTTCCTCTAAAACTACTGGGCCAATTTGAACCAAACTTGGCCAAAATAGTCTTTAGATAGTACCGTGCAAAGACGTGTTTTTCAGGTCCTCATTTTATCCAAGATGGTTGCCAGCGGAAACATAGTTTTAGCATTGGACCACATGGGAATACACATTCAAAGATTTCCTCCTCTGAAACTGCTGAGCCATTCGGATCCAAACATGACGTAGTCCCCTGTTACAAAAGTGTTTTTCAGGTCAGTGCTATATCAAAAATGGCCACCAGCAGGGATAATGATTTTTCAATACAATATTGCTATTCATTTCGGGATTAATTTAACATTAGACCTTTTTGTTTAAACACATTCAAACATCATCTCCTACGTAACTGTTTGCTGAGCTAACTGGAACTAAACTTAGCCACATAGTCTTAAGGTGGTCCCTTGCAAAAATGTGTTTTTCGCATTAGAGCGATATGTACAATCATTGCCATTTCTCAAAATGATTGATTAATTAATTGCAGCTTAACATCTCAGCCATATCAGGACAAGAAAAAATCAATCAACTCAAAAATACAAGCAAACACATAAGCAAAGAAATAACCGGGGCTTTTATTCCTGATTGCAAATGGGGAGAAATGGGTAGGAGTAGGAAATTAAGCCGTCCATACGAGACCCTGTGACTAAACAGAACATATAATAATTGGAGCAGCTGTTCCACTACACTCCCCGTCTTATATCCTGGGATATTACTACAATTTCAGTATTTACACTTATCATTGAACACAATATGAAATAAATGATCCATCACACAGTAGTATCCATTGGTACTAAATGTATATATATATTATGTACAGTTTTCTTTAATAAGAAGAACTATGTCCGTGGTATGTTGTCGGTTTTCCATCGACAATCACTCCTACTTCTGCTTTTCTAATGTGTTCATCAGATCCCGGGTATTTCATCGAGATGACACCAGCCGTTCAATTCGGTTTGCAGGTGTTTTTATCCTTCGTGTAGAACACGTTTTAAAGGATTCCCGTTTCTTCGCCGGGGGTTTGTGTTATTGTTAACCCGACAAATCCTGCGTATTTGTGTGCCGTTGGGCCCGGGTCATGTGGCGCGTAGCTTATATCTATAGCTTCTCCATTGACAAATATCTTTTTCCCACAATCCTGTATGACTTTTGCTTTTATCAAAAAGTCAAGAACTAGTTGCATATTGTTTTCAACTGGGGCGACATAGAGGTCTGTCCTATGCATCGTTTTCCCCTTTGTATCACAACGGGTCCAGTAAGAAAATGCTTTTATATACTAGTACATGTCTTTAACAGCTCCATGCATGTTAATGTACCATCTAATAGGCGGTTTTTGTTCGAGTGATTGATATGCACTCCCCCTTCAATTACAGTCCGGCTGGACACGTGATAACCTGTGACCTAAATATTATAGACAATATCAAACTAAGAGAGGTTTTTTCAAAAGGTCCCAAATTCCGTGAACCCCAGCATGTCAACTGGAAGCACAACTTCAAAATTTTGATGGATGCAGTTGAGGACTATGCGAGGAAGTGGGCAAAGAAAGAGAAAGAAGATGTCGAGACGCTGTCCGA
This sequence comes from Modiolus philippinarum, assembly GCA_002080025.1. NCBI lineage: Eukaryota > Metazoa > Mollusca > Bivalvia > Mytilida > Modiolidae > Modiolus > Modiolus philippinarum. The sequence goes on from MJUU01068926.1 coordinate 26,530, forward strand.
CTGGATCAGGTCCATTAAGTCGTCAATTGTGAATCGTATTCGGCGTTTGAAAACATCAATGAAATCCAGAAATCCCAGTATATTTGAAGATCCCCTCGTTAGGAAAACTATGGACAACCTCCATGAAAATTACGTTATTGTCCCTGCAGACAAAGCTTCTAACAACATACTGTTCGTGTATGAAACACTATCTTGACTGTCTGGTTAAGGAGATGGGAATTGACAGTTCATCAGGAAACCCTACTTATACTCCCACTACACTATCAAGGGAGGAGATTATAGAAAATAACAACTCTGTTTTAGCATCCTTTGGCATCAAAGCGGATGATGATAACAATCAGCTCCCCTACATCTACTGGGTCCCTAAACTTCATAAAAACCCATACAAACAGAGATTTATCGCGGGGTCTTCCAGATGCACCACTAAGCCACTTTCTAAGCTCCTTACCACTTTATTAACCGCAGTCAGAGATGGCCTAAAAAGTTACTGTGATAAAGTCTACTCAACGAGCGGCGTCAATCAGATGTGG
>MJUU01068926.1:27748-40765 GCA_002080025.1 Modiolus philippinarum
TCACAGTTGATTCGTTACTGTCGGGCATGCAATTTATACAGTGACTTTTTAGTTAGAGCAAAAACACTGTCCCAAAAGCTGCTTAGTCAGGGATTTGTTCAGCCTTTGTTACTTTCATCCCTTCAGAAATTCTATGGCCGTCACCATGAGATCATTGACAGATATGACGTGTCTGTGTCCCAAATGAAAACGGACATTTTCAGCTAGATTTCACGTCTTCACGGATTTGACATAACCGGATTTGACTCAACCCCGGATTGACTCACTGATAGTGTGACGGGTGCCGCTAGCGGAGCAGGACATGCTTACCCTTCCGGAGCACCTGATGTCACTCCCGGTTTTCATGGGTGTTCACACTATGAGTGCCTTAGTTCTAAATGTTATCTTTTTATTTCCGTGCATTGTAGCTGTCTCACGTCCTTGTTTTGTCTTTGTTTTTATCTGTTACCGTTTCTGCCATGTCTTTTGACTTCGAGTTTTGTAGTCATCGCTTCCCTTGTTCCTTCAGTATTCTACTGCCGTTGTTTCAGACGCGGTGTCAACGTCCGAAATAACTTGTTTGTCCTGGATCTCGAAGTGAAGGCGTAACAGCAGATTTCCCAAGCTCATATACTGTGGGAGCTTTTCAACGGTCAATCACTGTGTATTCCTTCTGTGTCATATTACAAACAGGTTCTGACTCGGTACCTGTGTCAATAGACTTCTTAGTCTTTAGTTTCGTGTTTGGTTCCAAAAAATTCGCCAAATCATTCAAGTTTGACTTCGGTTTTAAACGCGGGATGTCCCCGCAGCTAATACTAGTTTCAATAGAGTCCCAAGTGTTGTAGGGTACATGCCTTCTTGTTGGACGGACACATGTTTTATCACAGGCTCTTCATGCTTTGAAGATGCGTTTTTTAAACTCTTCTTTTGTCTGTTCTGATCTAAAATATCTTTGAGAGAATTTCTCCGCGTTTCCCATTCATGGGTCAAGTTCTCTAAAACGGGCTGGTCCCAGTTTATTGTCTCTTGGATTAAATCTCGAAAGATAAGTTTCCCGCGTGTGATAACGGGAGCAACGGGTTCGAGTGGATCGTAAATCCTGTTGATGGCTGAAAGTATTCCTTTACGAGTTATCATCAGCCTTCAAGTCTATTTTTTTTTAAATTGAAGCGAGATCACTCGCAGCAAATGTAGCCATAATTTCGGGACTATTTGAGGCAAAATTTAAACTCAACGATTCCCTGATTCCCTAATTCTAGGGCCCCCGGTGTATCCTGCAAAGGTTTAATAGCCTGTTCCTCGTTTTGACAGGGGCAGGAAATTTACCCGAAATGTAAGTAGGAATCTCGGGTAACCTGTTCATTGTTTGGGAAGGAGCGGGAAATTAATCTGACAATAACGTAGAAATCACGGGTTACGAATTCAATAACGTTCCTTCCATGTTTCGGCTGTGGCGACAGTAGATAACGGGCTATTTTTCTTTGTAGAGTAAGTGAGAACCGAACCGTCAATCTAAAAGCGAACAATCCAAGGACAATGGCAACACCAGAAACAAAAAAGGCAGAAAAAAACAATGACACAACATGGGTACAGCACAGAAAAGAAAAATGAAGACACTCACACACAAAGATGAACAACACGGACCCATTATAAAACCATGGGTGAGATCAGGTGCACCGGTAGAGTCAGCATCTCCTGCTTCTTATAAGACACCCGCCGTGTTGAACATGTCAAATCCGGTAGTAAAGTCAAATTCGGTAGAGGAAACAACAATTAAACTTTAAAGGGAAAGATCTGTTGTCATGTGGGAAACAGATATCCCATAGCGGTCCACAAGATTATGATGTCGACCGTAAAACTTCATGAGGGATGACTTCAAGTTTTGGGTAACGTACCCTTGTTGAAGTAGCCTATTTGTGAGCAACCGGGCTCTATCAAGGAAGTCACTGTATCGAACACAGGCTCTTAAATAGCGAATGAGCTGGGAGATGTAAACTCCATATGCCGGCGCTTTTGGGATGTTGCTACAAAGAAAAGGGAAGTTTACTATTGGAAAGGTGAAGTCATCGCGTTTGTCGTACAGCCTAGTTTGAAGTCTCCCTCTGTTGTCAATTTCAAGGTGAAGGTCAAGGAACGAGGCTGATGTAGAAGTGTCTGTGGTATCCTTAATTTCGAGCTCTTTAGGATAGATCAAATGAAGAAAATCACCAAAGCGAGAGTTGCTTAGCGACAAAATATCATCTATATAACGGAAGCTAAAATTAAAGGATTGTGCCAGTCTTTTATCTTTATTTTGAAGAAGCCCTTCGATGAATTCAGCTTCATAAGAGTGAAGAAACAGATCGGCTAGGAGAGGCGCACAGTTTGTGCCCATAGGAATTCCGATAGTCTGTTGAAAAACAAGTCCTCCAAACTGGACAATTATATTGTCGATCAGAAACTCTAACATTTTAATCAATTCTTCCTCTGTATATTTTTTCTCCGATTCGGAGTTATTTTTCACAAAGTAGACTTGTTCACTACCTACAACAATGTACCTATATCTACGTTCACCGTTCTTACGTGAGAAACATCTATGAATTAAACCTTTCAGCCGAGATTTTAGTTGTTCATGAGGAATAGTAGTGTAAAGTGTGGAGAAGTCGAAAGTTTTAATGCTGTTACAGTGTGATAATGATCTAGAGTTTAAGATGTCGAGCAGATCTTTGGAGTTTTTCAAAATCCACATTTCATTCACACCGCTTCTTGAAAAGCAAGTATCACAGTATTTTTGAAGGCCCTCTTTAACAGCTGTCAAGATGGAGGTAAGCAATTTAGATATAGGTTTTGTAGAGCATTTGGCAGATCCAGCGATGTATCGTTCTTTGTATGGGCATTTATGTAACTGAGTACCCAGTACAAAGAGGGGAGATCTGTGTCTTCATCCTTGGTGGAAATTCCGAAGGAAAGCAAAACAGATTTATGGTTCTGACCACTGGTCTGACCACTTTGTTCATGCCTGGATAAACTAGACTATGGTCTTCTGCGCATGTCTGCTTCGCAGCCAAGAGCTGTGCAGGTCCAAGTAGCCACTCGCTTTGATGAATTTCACAATCTGGAATCGAGCTCGTACCCAAGTTTGAGGGTTCACTCGATTGGAAGGTAGTTCCACGGTTCCGGAGTACAGTGTTTCCGGATATTCTCTGATTTTTCAAGAGTTGTTGCGGATTTTCCACATTTTCTTGAGACGTGTGTATCTCAACCTTGTCCAAATTCATCGTTGTTTGCAGCTAATCGTCTGTGAACGTTCGTTCTGTATGATCGTTAAAAAATTGTCTCTATCAAAGAGGTTGTTTTGCACGTGAAACCTTGTACGCAAGTAGTGCCATTTTTGTCTCGCCCGTGACCAAGGTATGGCGGTTGCGGCGACAGCGACGTAAACTCCCATGTTAAGTTTTTGTGATTAGGTCATTTTCTCAGTATCTATAGGTGTAGGTCAATGATATTTGGTATATAGGTTGGTCTTGAGAAGTACATGAGAGTCTGTTATCTGGCTTTTATCTGTGACCTCAATTTCACGGTCCAATGAACATGTTAAGTTTTTGTGCTTAGTTTAGTTTCTCGGTAACTATAAGTGGTAGGTTAATGATTGTGACTTTGCCCCGTACCTAGCTACAAAAGTGTGTTTTACATTCAGCTTTGTAATAGGGTATAGCATGGCAGGACTGGTTTCTCCAACAACTACTATCCAAAATTTAGTCGTTGAGCGAATGGTGCATTGCCATCATTTGTATAGATCTGTCCACTGAACAAGCACCTGATGTGCTATGAGAAGATCCCGTCCAATCAACAACATTATCTTGAAACTGTCATCAATTGGTTGTAGCTGGTTAGCAAGTGTGAGCGATTCTGTGTATTTTCCGGTGTCGGAGTTTCACTCCGATTGTTGGGTAATATTATCACATTCAAGGAGTTGCGGTAGATCAAATACGCATTGCCGTAAGTAAGTAAGTAAGTAAGTAAGTAAGTAAATTCTTTATTTAATGAGGGTGACTCAATTAGACTTGATCTAATTTTCATTGAGGCCCTCCAATCATTCATCAACTAATTTCATACATATTTAAACACAATCAAAAAGCATAATAAATAAATAAAGAAGCATGAATACAACACATGTATCAATATTTCAAGTAATACATTTCAAGAAATGATTGAAACAAAGCTCCTTAAATAAAAACAATTTTTTAGATTGAATGGCAAGTCATTCCATATTTTAACTGCGGAATATTGAGAAGATTTTTTATAAAAATTTGTATTTGGTCTATTAAAAAATATATCATCATTTTCTACAGATCTCAAATTATAACTGTGAACTTCATTAACTGATTGTTAAAATGAGTATTCTGGAATTTGACCACTTACTACTTTAATATACATCAATACATACTTTTGATATTTGACTCTTTCAACAAAAGGTAACCATTTTAAGGAAGAAAACATAAACTTTGATGAAACTGTTTTGTCACACTCAAGTATTATTCTGGCAGCTCTTTTCTGAAGTTTTGTAATTCTATCTGATTCCTTTTTTATGTACCTCCCCCCATGCTGAACTGCAGTAATCAATTTAACTCATTTANCCCCCCATACTGAACTGCAGTAATCAATATATGGTAAAATATATGAAATATAAAATAATTGTCTTACATGTCTTGGTAAAAATGGTTTTAACACATTTAAAGTGCTATTTTTGAAGAAATAATCTTTCATACTTTATTTACATAATACCCCATTCAAAATTTTCATCCATTTCAATGCCAAGACGTTTATGGCATTTGATATTTTAAATTAGGTTTTCGTCAATTTTTATACACAGTTCTGGCAATTTAACAAGTTTTCTTTTGGAGCAAATCCTCATACACTTAGTTTTGTGTATGTTTATTACTATGCTGTTTTTATCACACCAACATGTGACAGCATTTACATCATTTTGCAGCTCATTGTTTATATTTTCAACATATTTGTCATGAAAGCGTAATGTTGAATCATCTGCAAATAAATCTATACTTGATTTATTTATATGAAGGGATAAATCATTTATATATATTATAAATAAAAGAGGTCCTAAAATTGAACCTTGAGGAACACCGTATCTAACTGTATGGTTTAATTTGTATGTTTTATTATACTATAGGGAAACGGGATAGAGAAAGGGGAGGTTTGGGTACCCATAAACCTGTTTAACCCTACCGCTAGCTCTTGCTAGTGCCGGTACCAAAGCCGGCTATCCAGAGTTCCCATCGGTGTCCATGTTTGTCTTTTGTCATTTTATTGTTTTTCTCGTGCGGTTCCCTGGTGGATTGTGGCGTGTGATTGTGGTTTACTGCCATTGTAGGTGTTTCCTGTTATCTTTCTTATATTAATTATCAAATTTTATATTTCAACAATGGATTTTATCCGATCTAAATTAATTCCCCCGACATGATACAAGCCAAGTTTTTCTAAAAGAATAGAATGATCAACCAAGTCAAAGGATTTACTGAAATCGATGAAAATAGCCCCAACTACTTCACCATTATCTAAATATTTTAGCCATTCGTCAATAAGTTTGGTTAGTGCAGTCTGACAAGAATTACCTTGTCTAAAACTCGACTTTGATGTGTGTAACAATTTGTTTAAACTATTTAAAGTATTTGTAGAATTGAGTAAAAACATGATTCTAAAATAATTTTGAAATAGTGCGGAGCACCGATATTGGTCTATAATTTGACGGAGCTTTATGAATGGGGGTTACCCTTGCATATTTTAATTTTTCTGGAAACTGGCCACTTGTAATACTTCTTTTATTAAAAATGTTAGGGATGAAGCTTTAATTTTTGCGCCAAGTTTCAATATTCTAGGGCCAATTTTGTCAAACCAGCTGATTTACTCGGGTCTAAGTGCCTTACTTCTGCTACCGTTATAAAATTCAATTTAAATGAGCAGTGTCTTTGAAGCCTGCTAGAAATAAATTTTTGTAGTAATGTGAAATTCATATCGGATTATTTATTACCTATAAGTTTCTCGGCAATCGAGGAAAAAATGATCATTTAAGGAATTAACCATATCTTGTGGGTTGAATTGAGCATTATTTTCATAATCTAGTTTGCATGGGAACGTATTACTAGTATCTTACTTTGGATGTAAATCCATTATATGAGTCCACAGCTCTTTAGAATTTTTGCAATTAGATATGGCGTTTTAGTAGAAAAACTTCTTTGCTTCATTAATCAAAGATTACCGTCCAGTGATTCTACGATGAAGTTCCTTCCCTACTGACTTGAGGTCAGACTTGTATCGAACATGTTGACAAGCTGCAGTTTACGGGTTGCTCTTTTACATTGAACAAGCTAAATAACTCTGAAGAAGCTTAAGACCTGTCGCTTTGTATATCAATCGTGGCGTATAACTTGACAACCTTGTCTGACTTGTACTTGTGGTATACACTCACTGGCAGCATCTTGGCATATGGCTTGCCACTGTATGTAATTCCAGAGACTGACTGACTGTGTCTGTATCCGTTGACTTATCTGGTACTTGTGACTTGTGGCCTCATGGTGACTTCAAGATGAAGAACAACAATAAAAGCGTTGTTCCATTGCTGTGTTTTACAATGTATTTGTAGAGATTTTGTCTCATTTGCATTTACTCCATATCCCTTCATTGTTATTTAAGACAGGAGTTTGTCTCTCCTGCAGTGTGGAGTCGGTAAAAAGATTCCCCGTGAGAGAGATGTATGCTCTATATACATTACAGTTATGGTGTACTTGTTTTTTAGAGAATTTCTCTTATGAATGCACTATCATTCTTTCAAATTTTGGCATTTTAATTTTTTTGTAATTTGAAATTGTTTTTCTGACCACCTGTTAATTGTGCCCACGTCTCGTGATTTTATTATGCCAAGTTTTCTTACAATTGGCTCGATGAGTGCCCTGTGGTTGTTTAAATGTTGTGATCGTCCTCTACTAGTCTTTTTGTCGGGAACTTGATGACAGCGATTGTAAGAACACTTTGCAAGTTAAGTGTAAGCTTGTTGACGATCCCGCATCCATGGAGCAAAGGATAAAAAGACATGGATGTAGCGTTGCTCAGCAATTAGCAATGAATACCGCTCAAACCGGTGCTAGGGGCCGTCTTTAACTTGCTATGAGGTATGAGTAATGCTCATTGTTGAAGGCCTCATGGTGACTTCAAGATGGAGAACAACAATAAAAGCGTTGTTCCATTGCTGTGTTTTACAATGTATTTGTAGAGATTTTGTCTCATTTGCATTTACTTCATATCCCTTCATTGTTAATTTGTGACTCCCCACTTTGCTTTTGTACAGGTGAACGGGATTGAACAGTCGACATCTTGGATTTCGCAACATGTAATGCAGTCTTTGCACTTAACTCGTGTAGAGCAATTACGGCTGATGTGAGCCGTTGGCTAGCATACTTTATTTTCCCTGAGCAATCCGTATCTCCAGGGATTTGGCTTTGACGCTCTTGTACTCATTTAATGGGTGTTTCATCTTGTGCAAAATACAAATATCTAAACTTTCTTTACCGAATGTTGCATCAGTATTTCTGTCTATTTCAGTCCTTGCGTGGTGCGTGTGGTGATTCTAGGTCTTTTCAAAGATTGTTGCTGAGTAGGCTGAGTAATTGGTTTCTTCCTGATTTGATTATTGTAGTTCACAGTTACAGAATACGGTCGTTCTTTATTTTGCATATTTCAGATTGGCGGAAATGGTACGATATGCTTTACAGCTGACTGATCTCGCGCTTCATTTCTCCTGGAGCCCATACGGTAATTTGCGGGCTATCGGTATCATTCCCGACCACTAGTCGAAGTATGCCAGTTTGCTGGTTCTTTCTTGACAAACTGGATCTCTGTGAGAATGTTGTGCAAGTCATATAGCCGCTTAGAATCTTTATTCATAAGTTTAGGAAATTTATCAGATTTCTGTTTGAATGAAGCCTCTAACATCTCAGGTGCGCCGTATGATTTTATTATCTAGACGTGTCCAAGATACTTTAAACCAAAAGACGGATTATGAACACTACACACTTGTATGGATTCAGCATATTTGGACGATTCTGGTAATAACCATTTAACCATTTACGCTAGTTCTTTTTTTCAGAAACGCCTTTTTCTCTCAATCGTAGCTAAGAAGTTTGATTTCCAGCCCAAATAAATCCCTGTGTTGTCCTTAAACTTTGTAAGCCCGGTAGATAGTGCCTCCATCTACCGTTACAATCGTTACATCCTGAGTTTGTCCACCACTTGTTCTTCTTTGACCAGATTTCTATCAGAAAATGCGCATTGTTGCTTGAAATGATACATACTTGTGAATTGCAAATTCAAAAACATTTACAGATACATGAAAGGTTTTAAGAGTCCAATATGACAAAAAAATCAAATGAGCCCACAGTAAATAATTATATACCTATATTGGATTAGTTGCCATTTTTTGTCAATATTGCACATTTTTACCCCCTTTTTAGCTCATTTGCCTATGCCAAGGTGAGCATGGCGTCCATCGTCCGTCGTTATCTTGTCATTCAAAGCTTTTCTCCTCTGAAACCACTTCACCAATTTGAACAAAACTTGGTCACAAAAGTCCTTCCGTATTTTCCTTCACAAATTGTGTCTGGCTTGTCCGCACCTCATCTAAGGTGGTTGCCAGTTAAACGTAGGGACCCTAAGGGAAATGAATTGAAAGATCTTTTTCTCTGAAAATACAGAGCCAACTGGAACCAAACTTGTTCACGATAGTCCTTGGTTGTCCTTTTCAAAGTTTGTGATTTTTTTGTTCGTACCTCATACAAGACGGCTGCCATCAGTTTTAACATAGAGCCCTATGGAAATACATTCAAATATCTTCTCCTCTAAAACCACTTAGCCAATTGGAACAAATCGTGGTCACAAGAGACCTTATGTGGTCTTCTTTAGAGTTTGTGATATTTATGTTCATACCTTATCCAAGATGGCTGCCAGCGCGGAACATAGTTTATCAATGGACCCTATGAGAAATGCATTCAAAGATCTCCTCTAGATCTGAAACTAGTAAGCCGAAGGGAACCAAAACAGTCCTTGGGTGGTTCCTTCAAAGTTTGTAGTTTTTTTCTTAGTTTATCCATAATAGCAGCCTGTGGGGAACATAGTTCAATATAGAAGCCCTATGGGAAATACGATCAGAGATATTCTCCTCTGGAAATATTTTGTTATCAGAAACTAAAGAATTTCCATGCAGTGTACAACCGAAATGATCAGAAACCGAGGATATATCGGAATTTATATAACCAAGAAGTTTCAGTGGTTATACTCAATGCTTCTTGTAATAAAAGTTTTTGAAACAAACACAACTTTTGATTTTTAATCACTCATTGATTTTTTTTTATTAGAGTTAAATTTCCCATCTCCCACTTGAAAGCTCACCTGACCCAAAAGGCCAGTGCGAGCTATTGCCATCACTTGGCGTCCGTCATCTGTCCGTTAATTCTTCACATTTTCATCTTCTCCTCTGAAACCACTGAAGCCAATTCAACCAAATTTTACAGGAATCATGTATGGAAGGTTCGTTACGACCATTGCTCATTTTGTTCCGATCCGATTAAAAAAAAAACAAAGCCGCCAGCACGTAACTTAGGTCTAACATTGGTCCCTATTACATTTTCATCTTCTCCTCTAAAACCACTGTAGCAAATTCAACCAAGCTTCTTTTTTTTCGGCCATTGTAGGTGTTTCCTGTTATCTTTTTTATTCCATTTTACAGGAAATTTGTATGGAAGATCCTTTACAAAGACTGCTCATTTCATTCCGATCCTATAAAAAACATGGCAACCATCGTGGACCTTAGGCTAAACATTGGACCTATGAAAAATCACATCTCTAAAACCAGTGAAGCAAATTCAACCAAACTTTACAGGAATGATGTATGGAAAGGCCTTTACGGAGATTCCTCATTTGGTTCGGATCCCATAAAAAAACCTGGTTGCCAGTGCGGAACTTAGGTTTAACATTGGACCCTATATTCTCCTCTGAAACGGCTGAAGCAGATTCAACCAAACTTTACAAGAATGATGTATGGATGGTCTTTTGCAAACTTGCTCATTTCGTACCGATCATAAAAAAAAACAAAATCAAAACATGGCCAACAGCACGGAACATGGTTTAACATTGGACCCTATGGGAAAATCACTTTTTTATCTTCTCCTCTGAAACCATTGAAGCAAATTCAAAGAAACTTTACAGGAATGATGTAAGGGAGGTCCTTTGCAACAATTGCTCATTTTGTTCAGATCCAATAAAAAAAGCTGCCAGCACAGAACATAGTTTAATATTGGACCCTGTAAGAAAATCACATTTTCATGTTCTCCTCTGAAACGACTGAAGGAAATTCATCCAAACTTTACAGGAATGATGTTCTATCGGTCCTTTACAATGATTGCTAAATTTGCTTCAATCCGACAAAAAACACGGCCACCAGCGCGAAACCTAGGTTTAACATTGGAACCTATGGGAAGGTCACATTTTAATCGTCTCCTCTGAAACTGCTGAAGCAAATTAAACCAAACTTTACAGGAATGATTTATGTAAATAACTTGACAAAATTGCGCATCTAGTTACAATTGGATAGAAAACATAGATGCCAGCAGTGAACATAGTTTAAAATTGGACCCTATGAGAAAATCACATTTTCATCTTCTCCTCTGAAACCAGTGAAGCAAATTCAACCCCACTTTACAGGAATGATGTACGTAAGGTCCTATACATAAATTGCTCATTTCATTTCGATCCAACCAAAGACATGGCCACCAGTGCAAAACATAGGTATACATCGTAGCCCGTTTTATTAAAACCATACTTTTCAATATCTTCTGTGAAACTATTCAAGCAAATTAAACTAAACTGTATTGAAGGTACTTTGCAACATACAGTAGGAGTTAAGGTAATTCGAGATAGGACATAGGTTAAGTTTTTCTAAGCGTCCCCTCATTCCCTTCCAGTTTTACTATTTTCACTTACGTAGCAGGCATGAGATTCTTTGTTTCAACTACTATTATTTAAAAATTTCTCTTCCAATCTCGATTTCCATGGTAACACAAGCTATTTTATTTCCAAAGACTCAACATCTCAACATTGTTGCAATGAAGAGTGGCGACAATATGTGCCGAAAATGTACTACACATATTGTCGCTTGCGACAATATGTGTAGGCGACAATATGTGCAGGGCGACAATATGTGCAGGGGCGACAATATGTGGAACTCTTCATATTTATAATGGGCAAATAACAGTTGTACAAAGTAAACAAAATGCAATTAATGATATTCACGTAATGCGTTCATGATCTAAATGGGAGTTTTCCTTGATAAATGGCCAAACAGGGATCAAGAACTACTAAAATATATGCATACTGTCCGCCTTGCTGCGGCTAGGGGGTCAGGATTAAGGTTGGTCTCCTATGACGAGCAATAGATGATATTCCACTTTAAAATTTATGGGTAATTGTCGACATCTTACCCCGAATCTACTGGAAACTGGTACCTGACGTCAGTTGAGCGTAATCTAGGGATTCTCCTATTTATTTTCTTGGCCTAAACTAATTTGGTTGGAAATGACCCGCCTGGGATAAAATGTTGATTTATGACACGTTCGGCTTTTTTCCAATCATAAACATCTTTCATATGTTGATAGAAGAATTTATTCCCTTTGCCCTCATACAGCGGGACGCCATTTTTACCCCGTTTGACCTCTTTGACCCGCCATTCTAATACCCGGAACGTTCCGGAATTGGACTTTTGGAAGAACGTTTATACCGCCTTAGGAAATCTCGCTATCCACATTCCTCATGGGGTAATATGGATATGGAGTTGTGGGTTCTTTACGTGTCAACACCACACAAAAAGAGTCCATAACTATAAGGCACAAGATAACTGGTCTGAGCAAGGGTAAACACAATCTGCCCAACTCTCGACAGGGAAATGGTTCCTTTTCTTATTGAGCCTGCCGGGGTTTTAACAAAGGTAAATGCGACCATAGGCTTCGCTGTAAATTAGCACACAAATGTTCAAAGTGCTTGTCGAGGGGATCACCCTGTCAAATTTTGCAGTGACAAATAATTATCAACTCTTTTCTCCCGGGGCTTCGCTTATCCATGACGAAGCAGTAGAAGAATCTTTAAAAAACTATCCTAATAAAAAAAATCGTAAACGAGATAATCAAAGGTCTTTATTCCGGTTTCAAATTAAAATACACAGGAACTAGATTACCAGTTCAATCAAGAAATTCAAATAGTGTTTCACAACGGATGGACATAGTAGCAGAAAAATTGAAGAAAGAACTAACACTCGGTAGAATTGCGGAGCCATTTCCGCATCCCCTCTCCCAACCCTATACATTTCCCCGATTTTCGTGGCAAAAAAAATGGCGATTTTAACTGATACACAATTTATCTTTTCCTCGTTTTAATCCCTTAAACGATTAAATAAATATGGATCCAGAATTCTGCTCTGTCCGTTATTCCAGCATTGATGATGCAATAGAGATGATTAAACGCATCAGAAGAGGGGCAATTAGCGAAAGAGGACATTAAGAGCACTTTCAGATTATCGAGAGTGTTTCCTTCCAGCTCCGATCAATTGAAGTTTCGGTTGTATGGTGAATACATTTTACACTATTTAGATGACTTTCTTTTTGCACTGCAATCTGTCAAGACAGTCTTTACTTTTTTTACAGGGGTACGCAGAATAGGGGTGTCCCTTTGGCTGAAGATAAGACTATAGAGCTAACACAAATTTTGACTTTTCTGCGTATCTACTTCGAAACAATCGAAATGAAATTAAGACTTCCCACAGAAAAAAATATTTAACATAAAAACCAAATTAGAAGTCTTCATGAGGACTAAGAAGGTCTGTTTACGTGATTTACAATCGTTAATTGAGTTATTGAATTCTGCATGTCAGGTCGTAGCCATGGATCGGGCTTTCCCTGGGAAGCTCATAGACGCAACATGCGGAGTCAAAAAAAAAAA
>MJUU01068926.1:40788-60092 GCA_002080025.1 Modiolus philippinarum
CGTCATGCTCGAATCTCTTTGGACTGATGCCGATTCCATGCATCGACCATTTTACAAAGTGCTGGTATATATTTCCAGGGTAGATGGGCCCAGGCTAACTGGCCTAATAAATGGGTTGAAATGACATCACAGTTTTGGATCTATTTTCTGTAGTTGTCGCATTCCACATTTGGGAGAAATCTTTAAAATAAGATATTGACAACAAATCTGTCGTCTACATCATTAATCAGAAGTCATCAAAATCGCAGAGTATAGTTCTTTTTCAGGTCTTGAATAATGAATACACTAATTCACAATATTATGATAAGAGCAATTCATATTCCTTGAACAATTAACAAATTGCTGATTCTGATTGGCAGATATTCCGAGAGTTGTTTCCTGTTGTGGAGACAGAATGCGAAGAAATCCCAGACCATATTTGGAAGATTAAATAGCTGCAATTGAACATCTCGTAGACTCTTCTTTGGCTGAAAATACCAGGAAAATTCTTTTCATTCTTATAGGCAATCCTATGAATTAGATAATTTGTGGCCAGCCCCCCTTAATGACCTTTTATACTTTTTCACAGGGACATCGCTCGCTGTCTACTATTACAACTTACATTTTGGGGATAAGCTTTGTGCATAAAGTATACTGCCATCAGGATAATACACAAGCCTTAATAGTAATAATAATGATCGAAACGCACAAAACCTTTTAAACCCGATGTCTGTGTCCCTATTTCAATCAGCTTGCTTAAAAATTTGAAATCGTCTCTACACCATGTATGCAGTTCGTCGTTCGAATGCTCCTTATTTTCCGCCGAATTTTCTCTGGCCTTTTTTGGATCGGAGAAATAGCCGCCGACACTAACATGAACCCAGGAGCCCACTCCTTGCATTATTCAGACATAAGATTTATTGACGAAGAATTGCACTTAACAGTCGAAAGTTCAAAATTCCAAATCCGTGTCGCTCATAATTCGTAGACAAGACGACTAGTTAATTTGTCCGGTCTTTAACCTAAAAAGTTATATAGCTATTCGAGCCAATAATCATGGCTCCCAACTTTTCATACACTATGACGAATCAAAAATGACGAGATTTCAGTTTTCCTCTATTTTGAGGAAAGCCTTGAATTTTTGCGAACAACCCGGGCAGTATAGAACACATTCATTAAGAATACTTGGAACTAAAGAAGCAAAGCGAGTGGGTTTCAATGACGAGACAATAAAGAAATGGGGAGGCTGCTCATCATATGCTTTCAAAAAGTATTTTCGCCTTGATTTATAGATTTCCTTATCTAAATTCTTATCGTCCTGTTCCCCAATTTCTGTATTATAGGCACACAAAATATATGGATAATTGGTTCATCCATTGTGTACTGGGCCCGGAAAAACACTTTCACAAGACCAGGAAGGAGTGCAGCTAAACCTGCAGAATTCTGGTTGTCATATAACTTGGCACAGACAGAGGGAACTGAATTTAGACGAGTTCAAAAAGGTTGTAGATCATAACATGGTGAGCCTTCTCGCGGCTGAATTTATTGTCATTCTAGTGGGGTCTAATGATCTTGGTACCAAAAAAAGTTTATGATTTGTATACAGACATTGAAAAAGATCTTCTCAGGTTGAGAATATTATGATGAGAAGGTACTGGCATTTTGCAAAATCTGGTAAAGCCGTGGAGAATTCTAGAAAACGATTAAACTTGCTGGTTCGAAATTTTATTATCAGCATTGGAGGTTGTGTGATAAGACACAAAAATATTCGTGCTAGGGAGCACACACTTTATAGAAATGACGGTACCCATTTGTCAAATATTGGGAATGGAATATACTTTTAAAACAATATTCAAGAATGCCAACATTTTTAAAGTTACCTATTCCCGGAATGCCAACAAAAATATTTCAATAGATGTTGTAATAAGTAATATGTGTTTTTAAAGCTATTACTTTAATTGAATAAAGTTATACAGTTATTAAATATTATAAAGTAAAAATAGAGAAAGAAAATTGAAACTTTTGATACCATAATGAACATTATTATATGAAATTGGGTCCATAGATATTAAGATCGTTTTTCTTTAAATCCAGTATTCATGAGTCAAAGGGATAATGCTCTATAGTAAATTCCAGTGCTATAACGCAATGCTGGTTTACCCTTACCCTTAGTTATACCTTTAATTTTAATCAAAACTTGAATCTTTGCAATCAATTTCATTTACCTTTACTCTGCTTTCGGAACGGGGACAATCTGTTTGAAATTACTATATATTTTTCAGTCTCGCTTTAAATTAAGAAAGAAGTTTCTATCAGGATTACATTTTCGAGGTATGACCAAGGATTTGTAAAGTCTCATTAACCAAATCCTTAATATATTTACGTGAATTTAGGAGATGGCGTGTGGGGGCGTTCGACCTCACTAAAATGGGAGATATATAAATTTTAGGGTAAATTCGAGGTGTTGGTCAAACATTTGACTATGAATTTGTGATTTTTATTTTATTTGCAAATCCTGCAAGTCCTATATCCACACATGGCTTTGATTTATTAAAATGTAGTTGGATGTTTATCAGTGAATGAGCGAATATCATTTGTTTCTTAAACGAACATTGTCAAATAGCATTGGATATTTGGGGTTTTTTGTTGTTTCTCTCGGCACCTGAATCGGTTGTCAGGGGCTTCGGCTACAGAGCTACCGGACGCGTCCCCAGTTGGTGTAAAGGGGAATGTCTTGTCTATGCGGGATAGTCATGTCATTATACGGAAAGCCTGATCGCGAACCATTGTAGTCAAACTATGTGGAGAAACGCCACGCCCCATGCAGCACAAAGTCTCTAAAGAAAGCAGACGCACTGGGTGTCGTATAGAAGGCTAAATTTCCTGCCCCTACCTATCTCTCCCCTTTTCCAGTGGCAATCAAACAAATGTAGAATATATCTAAAAAAATGAAAAAAAATCTTATCTGTATCTCATCATGCACTCAGACCAGAATACCAAAATTCAGTTTGAAAAGCACTTTTGAAAAAATACCAAAAAGTCAATATTATGTTAATATGGTGAGCAAAATGGTGAAATTTGAAGAAAAAAATTGAATTGCAAGTCTGTTTGGCAAAAGTGGTAATTTTGCTAGTGAAAATATTTTATCTCATACTTTAATGAGTACTACAGCAGGATAATTACTACTTTGCACCTAACTTTAATTAGGTAATTGTTTACACAACAATTAGACTCTATTCCCGGAATGCCAACAAAACAGGTAAATTGTCGGCAGATCAAAAGATGTTGGCATTCCGGGAATAAACCCATTCAAATACTTTTGTCCAAAGATGGTCCGCTTTTATTTCAAAATGACGATTGATCTCGCCGCGGGGCGCTCACCTGTTGAAACCATACAGTATTTTCTTTTTGTGTGTTCAAAGGGGTTTGCGTGGCGTTGAGCAGTTCTGCTTAATTGTCGGTATATGGCAAGATGATGACGAGACATGTCGGTATCCCAAAATTGTGCGTCAGCTTATATTGGGATGTTTTTACTTCAATCTGTGTTACCACAGAGTTTGTAATGGTCTTCATTGTCTACCAGGGAGGCCGGTGATTGAATTGATACAAATTTGGATCCTTACTCATGAACTTCTTCAGAAAAACCGGAGAGTTCGGGTTAAATATTTGCTAACGTATCTGGGTTCGTTGCCCGATATCTCTCTTGTCCATGTGAGGTCATTGTACCTGGAGGATTGTACCTTCTGTTGTTAACAATAGAGCTCGGACTAGCCAAAATGTTGTTAAGTCGGCAGTCTGCATCATCTTCTTGCCATATCTGGTTAACGCAAAGAATTTTAGTGGCCAATATTTACCAATAGCATAGTTTCTTAATAAAGGTCAACCTCATTTTTTTTCTTCTAATATCTACCTAAAATGGACCTCTTTTTCATTTCACGGCATAAACAATTGAAAAATCCCAATTTGAGCTTCACAGAAGCTATAGTTAGTCGTCATATAAGCGGGAGGTTGATGCATCATTAAACCTGGTTTAACCCACCATTTTATTTATAAAATGCCCGTTCCAAGTCGGGAATATGACGGCTTGCCAAAAATGTTCTGTGTTGGATTGTGTTTCCCTGATTTAGTCGAATGTTATACGGATTTTCCTTACTGGTCTCTTCCTTTGATCGTTTCGGACTTTTATTGTCACTTTCATTTCTTGCACTGAAAAACCATTTCTGTCGACTATTTGCCTAACCCTTAAGCTGCTAAGTAAAAAATTGGGGGACCC
The DNA here is from genome assembly GCA_002080025.1 of Modiolus philippinarum. NCBI lineage: Eukaryota > Metazoa > Mollusca > Bivalvia > Mytilida > Modiolidae > Modiolus > Modiolus philippinarum. Next base: position 45,041 of record MJUU01068926.1, read on the forward strand.
TCGTTTTTGATTTTTTGCAAATGTATGTAAATAATATGCAAATGAGCTGAATTCTGATGTTGATTATGGCTGATAACATAAAGCGACTAAAGGTGAGCACGGGGTGGGTGGGCTGGTTGAGGAGGTGAGGTGGGTAGGCGGTCTAGTAGTCCAAAAATGGTTACCCAGTGAAAAAACACGAATTTTGGTCATTTTTGTACTAGATATTGACCTGGAGGACTGTATGACACTCAAAGGCCTAGTTTGTTGTGGTCTTTGTAAAGAGTTACCATATTTCTGCACACTGGCTTCGTTGGTTTTTATTCCTGGGTAATTTAGGGTCTGGCATGGGGTTACGTTAGGGATATGACCCACACAAAATTTGTAAAATTGACTATTTTCGGCTTTAAGCGGTCACAGTACCGGTAGTACGAATCAGAAAAGTGTCACACTGTCAAAAATGTGAGCAGATGTGTACATCAATGTTGTCTCAATGGGGTTTGTAGTTTTTGGCTTACAGGTGACAATAGGTAGCCTACCCCACCAAAATATTACATTTTTAAATCTTCTTTCAAGTGCCGATTTTCAAGCAAAAAGGGAACTAAAAATCCTTCAAAGCGGCTACTAGCTAGTCTGAAATTGTAGCCTGATTTCTGATGTTTTGAATGAACACCAAAACGATGACCTATTGAGCCTCGTCATTGACATAGTCGCGTGTAGCAGTGTTAGGGGTAATTTATTTTGCCGTGAACCTCTTATTAATCCTTAATTTTAAACAAAGATTTCTGAAATTTAGATATTTAGTTTTCTGTTATGAATGTCCCTGCGTGAAATGTTTTGCAGATTTAATTTATAAGGAAAGATAAACTGGAAAATTAACTCTTTTGCAGTTTTTAGCTCACCTGACCCGAAGGGTCAGTGTGAGCTTTTGCCATCACTTGGCGTCCGTCGTCCGTCGTCCGTCGTCCGTCCGTCCGTCGTCTGTTAACTTTTCATATAATCATCTTCTCCTCTGAAACCACCAAAGCAAATTCAACTAAACTTTACAGGAATGATGTATGGAAGGTCCTTAATGAAGATTGCTCATTTCATTCCAATCCAATAAATAACATGGCCACCAGCGCGGAACTTAGGTTTAACATTGGACCCTATGGGAAAATTCACATTTTCTTCTTCTGCTCCGAAACCGCTGAAGCAAATTCAACCAGACTTTACAAGAATGATGAACTGAAGGTCCTTAACAAAGATTGCTCATTTTGTTCGGATCCAATTAAAAACATGGCTGCCAGCACAGAACATAGTTTATTTTCTCTCTATGGGAAATTCACATAAAAAAACGAGGCCACCATGCATAACATCGAAAACCCTGCTTCAGCATTTTGTCAGGTGAGCGATTCAGGCTCAGTGTCTGAGCCTCTAGTTCTTACTTACCATTAATGCAAACTCTTTTTCAATTTTGATTTAAATTTGAATTTTTCGTTTCAGAGTTATGACCCCTGGATTTAAGATTTATTTGAAAAAGTATAAGTTTTCTGCACTTCCTTTTAAGTATTGGTTTGATATTTGATAAAATTTACTATTATGATCCCCTGATTTAAGAATTATTTGAAAATTTATAAATTTCCTGCATTGATTTGATATTTGATAAGTTTACTTCTTAGTAAACTACATAGTATGTTTGGTTTTGTTTCAATTCAAGTGTTGTTTTAATGCAATAATACACTACTTATACAAAGCTGTAGGTAAAAAAATGGAGAAACCGATAATAGCATTTGACTTGATAGAAGGTATCAGTAAGAGTTTTTACTAACTTCAAGTGGTCTAGAACTTAGACGTTTGTAATTCTGCAGGAAGTTCAAATATAAGATAATTCGATATTGTAATAATTTTTTAGATAAAATTGCACAAAACGGTGCTGACATTAACGTTTTTGTGATAGCAGTAAGACATACTCAAAAATTACATTTCTCAAGCATTTGAACAAGTAGATTATGTAGGCGTTACCTGTCACTTAGGCAAAAATTGAATATACATAGACTTAATGCCATTTTATGCAAGTTCTCAAGAATTCTGATCTGAAGCCTGTATTCTGCAGGAAGTTGGTAATGGCATATTTCAAATTTTACATACTGTAGCCCTATAAAACATCAAAAACAGTATCTTTGGATTTAAAAAACAGGAATAGAATCATACAGAAATTTATCCTACGCAAATCCCATTTAAGTAGAATGCATTCAAATCGGAGGTGGACCTAAATTTATACGATGTGTGGAACAGAAACTCACTATGACTTATACAATTGGTATAACAAAACAAACGATGTAAGAAGATCAATATTTTAAGAATACAGATTTAAAAGTTGGCGACAATTTTGGCTATATCGCTGACTTTTTGTAGTGAACAACATAAAGACTATTTTGGCCAAGTTTGATTCGAACTGCATCAAGAGTTTCAGAGGAAAAGATACTTTAATTTTAAAATTATGTTCCTTCTTGCAGCCATCTTAGTAGATATAGCGCACACCTGACATACCCTTTTTGTAGGTGCCCAACTTAAGAATATTGTGACTCTGCATTTTCAGAGGAGAAAATCGTTAAAATCAATGTGTTTTACCTTGGGGTCTTATGTTATTACTGTTCCTCGTTGGTGGCAACTTGGATATAGCACTGACATGAAAAAAACAAGACCAAATACATGTCTGGACCTGCGTCACCGTCACTTTGTTCAACTGAGAAAATGTTTTTTTTTTCACATATATACCAGAATGCCATGTATACATGTAGGTTTGCCAATTCAAACAAGAATTCATTTGCCTTATTACCAAAACATTTAGTCTTCAAATGCAAGTTATTATTAAGTTCAACCCTATTACTGTACCAAACAAAAATAAATGGCTACGCCGAGCGCAGCATGATACGACCGAAGCATGTCGACCACTGAAATTTGAACAAGTGTAAACTAAAATGAATGTGGACACAGTAATTTGCTGGACACAATAAGGACCTTGACACGTTATTTAATTGCACACAAACTAGTGAAAATAAAAATTAGCTTATTACTAGGATATTGTAAGAGCTAAAAAATTCTGTTGTCTACCATCAAGAGAAATCCAAACAAAAAACTCAGGTTGAAATCCAATGAAAAAAAAATTCAATATTTTGAAATATTGCAATTTGGGCCCTTTGACCCATTATAGCTTGGAACCCAAAGAGCAACGCAAAATATACTGTCATATCACTGAAAGATTACAATGAGAACAATGTAAAGATAAAATTCCATCAAAATCTAATGAAAAATAAAGACTTCATATATTTCTAATAATTGCAATTTTGACCCCTTTGACCCCTTATACCTCGGAAACGGTAACAGCTACACCAAATCCATTGACATACTACTAAAAGCCTACAATGTGAGGAATCTTAAGAAAAAAATCAAATTGAAATCGGATGAAAAATTAAAATTTTAGGTAATCTGCATGTTTGCAATTTTAGCCCCGTTGGACCCCCCATAGCTTGGAAAAGAAACAAGTTATCAAAAATCTAATGGTGCAGAGCTATGTTAATATTCCATATGGAATCCACTACAAAAAACTGCATCAAAATCGGACTAAAAATTAAAAAAAAATAAAATTTTTTAAATTTGCCCCTTTTGGGCCCATTTATCTCGTAAACTGTACATGCCACACGAAATCTGTTGGCATACTCCAGATTGGAAATTTTCCAGGAGTTTACTGGAAAAAAACATCAATATCCAATAAATAATAAAGATAGTAGTCAAATATGTGAAAACACCCAATTTAACCCCTTTTGAACCCTTCTTCTGAAACGGGCGGGGCCAGGAACATAAAATAGTGACCCCGGCTTAAGAATGTGCCCAGAAACACATACTAAAATTATAATGATCTGTTTACTGGAACCAAAGTTATGCTGTATACAAACACGAAAATACCCAATTTTACCCCTTTTTGGCCCCTTTTTCTAAAATGGGAGGGGCCGCAAAACCTGAAATTAAAACCCGGGGTTAACCATATGCCGAGAAACCCAATACTGAAATTTGAAGATGATCCGTCAACTGGAAACAAAGTTATGCTGGCCACAGACGCCGACGCCGACGACTGGGCCACAACATAATACGACCGCAAAATTTTTGCGGTCGTATAAAAACTGAGCACCATGATAAATATGATGTAATAAAGTACCAACTTTAATTATGGATAAATTATACATCATCAATGTGTTCAAACATAGTGCAAACTTTCAGAGATATTTAGTCAGAGATGTGAATGTTTCAGACTACACAAACCAGGCACTGTAATGTTAAAATATGCTGAAAAAAAATGACTAAGGGACCGACCATTTAACCTGAAAGGGGGGGGGGTATGGTTTTTTTTTTCTGGACAGAAAATTTTTTGCACGTGTATCAACAAAATATTTTTTTTTCAAAATTAACATTATTTTTTGGGGCAGAAAGCCTCCATCAGAAATTTTTTTTTCATCATTTTGGCAGCCAAAATATTTTTTTCACATAAAATCAGATCCCCTTCAAGTTAAATGGTCGGTCCCTAAAGTTCAACAATGCATAAATTCGAAATTTTTTATTCACATCTGCCAAAAAAAGGTGGTGCACATCTTCATTGAACAACTGTGCAAAGTTTCAAAATCATCAAGTATAAGGAGTCAGAGTTTCAAATTACACAAACTCAAGATGTATGAGTTTCAGATTATATAAACTTGGTACCCCCAAAGCGTGACGGACGGACGGTGACGCAGGTAAAAACATAATTTTTGCAGAAGAACACCTGAAGACTGTTTTGATTAAGTTTGGTTCCAATTCGCTTAGCAGTTTCAGAGATGAAAATCTTTAAATTTATTTTCCCATAGGGTCTAGTTGTAAACTATGTTCTCCGCCGGTGGCCATCTTGATTATAGCAAAAACAAGAAAAATACCTTTTGCAGGGGCCCTCCTAAAGAATATTGTCGCATCGAAGATAAAGTATGAGCCTAAAAATATCTTTTGTGCATGAATCCATCTGTGACTATTGTGGCGAAGTTTGGCTCAAATTTACTCGGAACTTTCAGATGAGAAAATCTAAATGTGTTTTCCCATGGGGTCCAATGTTAAATATGTCCCCGTTAGTGGCCGTCATGGATATAGCACTGACCTGAAAGACACCTAAGGACTATTTGGTAAAAATTTCGTTCCAACTTGCTCAGCAATTTCAGAGGAAAAGATCCTTGAATGTGTTTTCCATAGGATCTAATGCTTCAACTGTGTTACCGGCTAGTGGCCATCTTAGATATAGCTCTAACCTGAAAAGCTGTCTTTTTGCAGGGGACGTCAGGCCTAAGGACTGGTTCCAATTTCCTCAGCTTTTTCAGAGGAGAAAATCTTTGAACGTGTTTACCCATGTTAAAACTGTGCTCCTTTCTGGAAGCCATATTTGATAAAGTGCTTGAAACACCTTTTTTGCAGGGGACTACCTAAAGACTATTTTGGCGAGGTTTGGTTCCAATTAGTTGTTCCCCGCTTTAAGCTATTTTGCATAAATCAATGACCTGATCATTTTTGCATTTGGTAACCTTAAGAATATTATAGCCAAGTTTGATTCCAACTGGCTCTGCAGCTTCAGAGAGAAAATATTAAATGTGTTTTCCAAGAAGGTCCAATTGTAAAACTATGTTCTCTTGGATTTGGCACTGACATGAAAAACGTTTCTTGCAGGGGCTTCCTTGAGACTATTGTAGACAAGTTTGGTTCTAATTGGTTCAACAGATTCATAAGAGAAGATCACTGAATGTATTTTCACATAGGATATAATATTAATACTAAGTTCCCTGTTGGCAGCCATCTTGGATATAGCACTGAGCTGAAAACACCGTTTTTTTGCACTGAAGAGACATAAGTTGTCGAAATGCGCATGTACAGAAACTAAATTCACAGTANGGGGGGGGGGGGGGGGGGGGGTTATTCACGGAGGAATACCTTAAGATATTTGTAGCAAAGTTCGGTTTCGATTCGCTCAGCAGTTTTAGATAAGATCTTTGAATGTGTTTTCAGATACGATTCAATAATAAACTATGTTCCCCGCTGGTTGCCATCTTGGATATAGCGCTGACTTGATAAAACACCTTTTTGTAGAGAACACCTGAACACTATCATGGTTAGATTTGGTTCCAATTGGCCCAGCAGTTCAGAAAAGAAGATCTTTGAATCTGTTCTCCAATAAAGTCCATGTCAAAAATATTTTCCGACTGGCAGCCGTCTTGGATATAGAACTTTATTTTTGCAGGGGACTACCTGAAAAGTATAATTGCTAAGTTTGGTTCCAAGTAACTCGGCAATCTCTAAAGAGAAGATCTTTAAATTTGTTTTTCCCATACGGTTCAATGTTAAGATTGATGTTCCCCGCTGTCGGTCATCTTTGATAAAGCGCTGACCAGAAAAAAAATTGTCTTCATTTAGCGTCCATCTTTGATATAGCGCTGACCCGAATAACACCCTTTTGAAGGGGACCACCTAAATGCAAGTGTGGCCAGGTTTGGTTCGAATTGGATCAGCAGTTTCAGATTAGAAAATCTTTGAAAGTGTTCTCCAATAGGGTCCAATGTTAAAGCTATGTCCCTTGCTGGTGGCCATTTTTGATATAGTGGTGACCTGAAAAAGGATTTTACACGGGACCATCCAAAGATTAGGCAATAGGCTCAGAAGTTTCAGGGTAGAAGATATTTGGATATGTTTTCCCATAGGTTATCATGTTAAAACTATGTTCCCCGTTTAATTTGGACATAACTTACCTGAAAACAGCCTTTTGTGGAGCACTATCAAGTGACTATTGTAGCAAAGTTTGGTTCCAACCGGGCCTGTAGTTTCAGAGGAGGGGATCTTTGAATGAAAGGTGTATGCTAGACGGACAACGGAAGCGAAAAAAAACTCATCCTGGCCATAGCCGGGTGAGCTTACAGAAATATCTGTCATAATGATGACCTTGCAATAAAATAAGAATCGAGTTTCACAAAAATGTTTCTGCTTTTTTAACTCAATTTTACTGAATCAAAGTCTGAATAAGAGTCCTCTTCTATTATAAAAACAAGAATACCCAAATTGTATATTAACGGTAAATTTTGTTTTTTTTTCTGTACACGTGATTCAAGGAGTGCATCTGATCAGCACCATTGAAATCAAAGAATATGGAAAGCCATAATCCAAAAGTGGTCCACTTAATACAAAAATATAATAAGTAAAAAACATAACAAAGAAAAAAAACACACACACACAACAAAAAACAACAACAAAAAAAAACCAACAGGAAAATGAGAGAAAAATCTTCTAATATAATGGACAGAATAATTTAAACAAGTAAAATTCATAGTTTTGATCACTGTCGGAACGTATTTCATTCTATTTTATTGTTTCGGAAGATTTGTTTAAAACTAGTCAAACATTTCCTCATAATCAGACAGATGACCCCGTAGGAAAGTTACATGTTATAAACTCGTCTGGGTTAACAGTTCATCGTTATATTTGTGGATTATATATTCCCCAGAGGAGCAATAATAACATGCATAGATAAACTTTAGCAGGGATTATTTGATTCCAGAAGAACAAACTGTCTTCACTTAATTAAACATTAAAAATTAATTCGATTTTAGTATCGCTTTAATTTTGGAGAAATAACAATTACAGTTCACAATACGTACTGAATACAGACAGACGATTTGTAAATATCAAATTGACCCTAGCTAATTAAAGAGAATTATGTCTGAACAGATTCGGCTAAAAACTTCCAATAAACTTTATTAGAGATGTTCGCTCTGACGATTTGACATAATTAAATTGTTCTTATCTTTATATACAAAGTTAAAATCTATTCGGAAATAGATATCTGAAAATTAACATTTCAAAAATCAAACTAACGTAATCACTATCGGCAAAGTGCGAATCGATCAGATCATTATTATAGTCTAATCAATAGATGCGATCCCGATAAAAAAATTATTACTGTTATAAAATCAATAATGTTTATTACAGTAATAATGACTTTTTCAACAATTGCACATATTGCTTGACTATATTAATGATCTCGTCAAATCGCACTTGGCCGATAGTGGTAAAATAGAACAAAATAGTTCTACAATTTATTAATTGGATGGTCGATTGACGTTGGTATGCCTTTCAGTGTCGGCAATATAAAAAAGTGAGAAGGAAAATCACTGATACACTTTATATGTACATTAAGCAGTTATTAAAAATATTTTGTGAACTTGTTTAACCGTTTAAATCTATATCATGGCATGCGTTTCAATAAAGACCTGCATGGGAAGCGTATAAAGGACTCGCATTGTCTTATACGAACGCCTTAAAACGCACTAATTTTTACGGAAGCGTATAGTGGACTTGCCTTGTCTTATAAGAATACCTTATAACGCACTAATTTTCTTAAATAAAATAACCTTATCTCCTTATAAGGTGATAAATCGTGTTAAATAAAACAACCTTGTCTACTTATAAGGCAACAAATCGTGTTATTTATGACAAGTTGTTGCTTTATAAAGACATTCTGTAAATTTTCTTAAATAAATTAACCTTATCTCCTTATAAGGTGATAAATCGTGTTAAATAAAACAACCTTGTCTTCTTATAAGGCAACAAATCGTGTTATTTATGACAAGTTTTTGCTTTATAAAGACATTCCTCGTATTAATTCAAAACGTTTTACGTTAAAATTAAAATAACACTGTATTCACTTACTGCATGAAAACAAATAGAAGAGTTTAGGATGTATTAAGTTAAAACATGTTGTGATATACAAGGCAACAACATTTTTCATTTAAAGTGTTGTCTTGCTTTGTAAAACAATAAGCGTTCTTAGTTAACTCGTTTTATTTAGGTAATATACGGATATTTTGTCTAAGAAGACAATTAAATGTCTTATTTAAAACAAATTGTAGCGTTAACATCATCCATTATGAATGTTACTCAATGGCTTCGTAGCCCTTTTTTAGCGAATTATAAAAGCGATCATGATGTTCGTTCGTCCGTCCGTTCGTTATTCAGTCAGCCCTAGTGGTACACACTTTGCGGTGACAACTCCTCCTAGAGCACTTGGTGAAATTCAATGAAACTTTCACAGAATGTTCATTGTATGTTGCCATTGTGCACCAGCTATTTAGAAATTTGATTTGACTTTATTATTATTTTTTGGGGTTTATTTTTTTTACTGTCCACCGTTGAGGTATATACTTTGTGACGACAACCCCTCCTAGATCACTTGGTGAAATTCAATGAAAACTTTCACAGAATGTTCAGTGCGTATTGCCATTGTGCACAAGCTATCTATTTTTTGAAATTGAATTTTTTGTTGTTGATTTTTTTACTGCCGTCATAGGAGTACACACTTTGTGGCGACAACTCTTCCTAGACCATCTAGTGAAATTCTATGAAACTTTCACAGAATGTTCAGTTTATATTGTCATTGTCAACAGCTATATAAAAAATTTGATTTGAATTGATTTTTTATTTTGGTTGATTTTGTTTTACTTTTTGAATCAAATGGGGGAGCTGGGGTATGTATTGTTCACAGTTTTTCTAGTTTATTTATTTATCTGCTTCAGTCGTTTTTGTTAGCTCACTTCCCATTTCAATTTCAAATCAAATCATTGAACATTTTGTGAAAGTTTCAAAGAATTTCACTAGATGGTCTAGGAAGAGTTGTCGCCACAAAGAGTGTACAAGTAAAAAATAGATAGCTTGTGCACAACGGAAATATGCACTGAACATTCTGTGAAAGTTTCATTGAATCTCACCAAGTGGTCCAGGAGTAGTTGTCGCCACAAAGAGTATACCCCAACAGTAAACAGTAAAATAATCAACAAAAAAAAATAATAATAATAAAGTCAAATCATATGGTGCACAATGGCAACATACACTGAACATTCCGTGAAATTTTCATTGAATTTCACTAGGAGAAATTGTCACCACAAAGTGTGTACCACTATAGCGGACGGAATAACGAACGGACAGACGAACGGACACCATGATCACTATATGTCATTCGCTTATAAAGGGGTACGAAGCAATTGAGTAACATTCAAAATGGATGATGTAAAGACTACGATTTGTTTTAAATAAGACATTTAATTGTCTTCTTAGACAAAATATTCGTAATTTTTTTGTGTTATCGCCTAAATAAAACGAGTTAACAAAGAACGCTTATTGTTTTACAAAGCAAGACAAGACTTTAAATAAAAAATGTTGTTGCCTTGTATATCACAACATGTTTTAACTTAATACATCCTAAACTCTTCTATTTGTTTTCATGCAGTAAGTGAATACAGTGTTATTTTAATTTAACGTAAAACGTTTTGAATTAATACGAAAAATGTCTTTACAAAGCAAAAACTTTTCATGTTGCCTTATAAGAAGACAAGGTTGTTTTATCACCTTATAAGGAGATAAGGTTATTTTATTTCAGAAAATAAGTGCGTTATAAGGTGTTCTTATAAGACAATGCGAGTCCACTGTACGCTTCTGTACCTTTGTAATTCACATGTTACATTTTTATTTGCAATTTATAATCTTAAGATTGTATTACGAACTTCTCAATGTGTTACTTGATCTTTGTCTACTTATACAGCTGCTTATTAATGTTGTTTTTAATTAGGGTTAAAAGAGCTAGAGAGACAAAGGTCTGTTGATGTTACGCACGGTATTGCAACGTGTAACGTAACACGTTTAAATTTCCGATCTTATTTCTGTGGAATAAAGTTTTTAGTTAAGGTAGATAGACACTTGTATTCGAATCCATTAGATTTTGCTATAGGTCGGCTCAATTGAAGATCAAATCGTACCAAACCCAAAACCGAAATCTGTTATGAAATGTATGGGTCACCATACTTGTTTTTTTTTCTACAATTGGAGTCAAAGTTTGCTAATTTTTAGTCATTTTTCACCTAAATTTACAAAGAATGCATGGGAAAATATGGAAAGGCAACTTTCAGCTTAATAGAAATAAGCCTTTTATCCATGAGAATTTTATACATTTTTGTAAATAAATAGTATGATATGATCTATTGATTACAATGAAAAAATGTGTATGTCACCATGCTTTTAACGGAGATATTTTACAAAGTGTCCGAATTAGCAATTATTTCCGGGATAAACTTTGATAAAACGAAAATCCTGTATGTTTGTAAAATGGCTCCGTAGATTTGTGATTTATGTTGTCAGCCCTATTTCATATCCTTCCTACAGGCCGTTTGATAAAAAGAACAGTGTACGCACTTCGGTTTCGGCAAACAAGTTTCGGATATTTTGATTTATCCGACTTTAAATTCTTGGTTTTTAAAAACTGACCAATAATTATTACATTTTTGATAATTGTACTTTAATTTTGGTTTTATATCAAGCTTAAAAACATTTATCTGTAAAATAGAACAATTTATAGATATAATGGTCCTTAATTTCCTAATTTTGTTATCCCGGATGGACTACCGGTAATAGGCACAACCAACTATAATAATGTACTGGCGGTATTTGGCCACAGCTTTAATAATAAAAAAATATTCATAAATGCATATATAAGTTAATTAATGTCAACATATAGATAATATAATATATTAGCCGTTCAAGATATAGACATAGGTATAGACATTCCGCTTAAACCGGTGCTAGGGACCGTCTTGAACTTACTGTGAGCTGAGAGCGTTTGCTCTTTGTTGAAGGCCTCATAGTGACTTCAAGATGAAGAACAACAATCAAAGCATTGTTCCATTTGCTTAATCTTACCACGTATTTAAAGGGATTTTGTCCCATGTACATTTACTCCATATCCCTTTATTTGTTTAATTACCGTGAAGTTTGTCTCTCGTGCAGTGTGGAGTTCGCAAATAAGATTCCCCGTGCTTGAGGTGTATGCTCTGTATATTGTCAGTTATGGTGTACTTGTTCATGTAAGAGTTTCTCATATGAATGCACTATAAAAATTCAACATTTGGCTTTCTTGCTTTGGAGAAAATTAAACTATTTTTCTGGCTGTCTGCATATATATTGCCAGTATCTCCCGATTTTAATTGCCAAATGGTCCCTTTGTCGGGCAATGGATGACAGTGTTTGTAAGAGTACTTCGCCCGATATGTTTGTATGTTTATAATACAAAGATAAACAACGCAAGGTACTTCAAAGGTTCTATGTGTGTTTCCGAAAATATCTCAAGTATTTTCTATTTAATCCTAATTTGGAAGCCATTCAATGTGGGTCACTGCAGTTTTAGCGATTAGAGACAATTACCAGTTAGGGTCCTAATAAACTTACAGGGCACGTGGTATATTCTTTTGCGTCTCTGAATGACTTTAAGATGAAGAACAACAATTGATTATTATTTTTGTCATGTTTTCTGTGGCTGTAAACTGCGATGTACTGATAGATTTTAGTAAATTTCCTAAGAAAATACTTCGTCGTTATAAGAGAGATACACGATTTTATTTTGCAAAAAATATTGTTTTTTTGTGATATTATAAAAGCATATTTTGAAATAATGTAATTGAACTTTCTTTGTCCCTTTCTTAATTATTCGAACCCCATATTGCAGAACAAAAATACCAAGTTAATGAAACTTTAAGTTCACCTTTCACCTGCTTTGAATATACTTACGGTTGTTCTAATATGTAGTCGTCTTGTTTAAGATTTGGTAAAATATTTGACCGATACATATAAATATATTTTTTTTCTCCCATACATATTGTTATATATAAAATTTTGATTTGTTTTTCTCTTAATATATTTGACCAATACATATAAATATACATCTTGTTACCATCAATGATCTGTGGTAACTATGTGAACAGCGATATATTGGTCAAATATAATATACATATATAAGATTTTTCTCTTCATATATTTTACCGATGCATGTAAATATATATCATTTTTTCTGTTCCTGTTTCCATCTTATTATTTGAACCGCGATGTATTGGTCAAATATTTGACCGATACATGCAACTATATATCAAATTTTTCGTTTCATATATTTGACTGATACATATAAGTATACATCCTGTCACCATCAATGATCTGTGATTAGTATACCAACTGCGACGTATTGGTAAAATATTTGACCGGTACATATATAAATATATCATATTTTGAAATTTTAAAGTCGACTTTCCTTTACAATTTTAAAAATACAATTTCTGTGGATGTTTCAAAGACAATTGATATAAACATTTTAAAAACACAAGATTACTTTATTACAACATTGCACAAGCATTTTTCGTGATACATATAAGTATACATCCTGTCACCATCAATGATCTGTGATTAGTATACCAACTGCGACGTATTGGTAAAATATTTGACCGGTACATATATAAATATATCATATTTTGAAATTTTAAAGTCGACTTTCCTTTACAATTTTAAAAATACAATTTCTGTGGATGTTTCAAAGACAATTGATATAAACATTTTAAAAACACAAGATTACTTTATTACAACATTGCACAAGCATTTTTCGTTGTTTCCGTTATGTCGAAAATGCAGAGATTCAAGCTTTTTTTTTGGAATTGGCGACTGCCAGTTGACAGGATAATGCCAGTTGAAAAGATAATGTGTTTAAAAATTAATTGTTGATAATTTAGGTGGTTCGGGTGTCTTTAACTGCACATCCATCTTGCTCATCTGATGAAATTACAAGAACAGGATAACAGTAAACACCTACAATGGCCAAAAACTACAATCACATGAGACAATTCACAAGCAAACTCCACCAGAAAAACAATAATGAAGACAAGAGACAACTTTAAACTGATAAGAATTGTGGATAGCCGAACTTAGCAAAAGCTAGTGGTAGGGTTAATCTGATTTATTGGTACACAAACCTCCCATTTCTCTGTCCTGTTTCCCTTTAGTATAATAAACATATGAATAAAACCCAATATAGATAGACTTCTAACTTTATGACCACTATCTTGGAAAAGAAAAGCATATGACAAAATGTAACATAGAAAGATGGTTCAAAGGGTGCTCGCCACTAGCCAGCTAGCTCTAGGAACCTATATAGCTAGTCTGCTGGTAAATACTGTCGCACTACAGAAGAAAAACTGGAATTTAGCATTAAAATGTTGTAAAAATGATTTTATTAATTTATTGATAATTATAAATAAAATTAAATAACCAACATTAATGCTGGAAGTGTGCAAAATATGTCAGTTTTGCAAAACTCTTATTTCATTAAGGGGAGATAGTTATAAGAAATAATAAGGAAAAAATTTTCTTGATTTTTTCTAATATATAACAGTGACCCCTATATTTTATTTCATATTTCAAAAACATTTCTCTTCTACAATTTATACTAAATTTTCACCCAAATCTATCGTTTTATTTATATAAAAAATCTAAAATTGTTTTTTCTCCACATATAGACTATAAAATAATGGTCAAAATTTTGTTATTATACCCCCGCTTTGTAAAAGCGGAGGGTATATAGTGATGGTGGTGTCCGTCCGTCTGTCCGTCCGTCCGTCCGTCCGTCATTCCGTCCGTCCGTAACACTTTTACTGTCAAAGTTTTCTCGGCTTCTACAGGTGCGAATGATTTCATATTTAGCATTAGGCTTCCAAATGATGAGTTGTACAGTGTCAGATATTTTCATGTTTGTGGCGCTACTACTTCCTGTTTGCCGATACATTAATACTTAGTTTCATATACCACTACTAATGAAAATTTTTCGTCAAAGTTTTCTCTTCTTCCAAAAGTGGAAATGATTTCATATTTGGTCTGGAGCTTCATGATGATGAGTTGTACCGTGTAAGCTATTTTCAGGTTTGTTGCGCTACTACTTCCTGTTTACCAATACATTGGTATGTTGATACTTAGTTATATATACCCCTTCTAATGAAAATTTTCGTCAAAGTTTTTCTCTGCTTCTATAAGTGGAAATGATTTAATATTTAGTCTCAAGCTTCATATAGATGAGTTGTACGGTGTAAGCTATTTTCAGGTTTGTTGGGCTATTACTTCCTGTTTACCCATACACTGATACTTAGTTATATATACCACTACTAATGAAAATTTTCGT
>MJUU01068927.1:0-51486 GCA_002080025.1 Modiolus philippinarum
AATGCTATCATTGAATTTGAGTATGTGCCAAATCAGTTTAAAGGAGGCATTATCCATCCTATTTTAAAACGTGGCAAAGATAAATCACAATATCACAGCTATAGAGGCATAACAATTTCATCGGTATTAGGCAAAATTTTGGAACTTATCATACGCATTCGTATTGATACCCTTCTGCAAAATCATCAATCAGAGCTTCAGTTTGGATTTACTACTGGATTATCTCCCACAATGGCAGCACTTATAATTTCAGAAGTTGAAATTGAAAGTTCAGAAAGAGGCGAATCCCTATTCATCGCACTTTAAGATTCAGAACGTTCATATGATGTAGTCAACCATGACTCTCTGAAACGAAAATTATTTTTAAATGGTATAAGTTGGAAGTTAATCAATAATTTGTATAACAACTTGTCTGCTAAAGTTAATGTAAAGGGAAAACTAGTGACAGTTTTCCTATACAACAGGGAGTTCGCCAGGAAGGAATCCTTTCAACTGGGTTTTATAAGTCATATATAAATGGCCTATTGCTTTCTTTAGAAAATCAACAGTTAGGTTATTCCATCGGTACAACTTATGTAGGCTGCCCTACTGTAGTTGATGATGTTGCGTTATTAGTCAACTCTAAAGAGGAATTACAAATTATGCTTGATGTAGTTTATAGATTTTCGAGTAGGGAAAGATGTATAATACACCCTCAAAAAAGCATTGTTATCCCAAAAACAAGGAGCTCTATAACTGAAATGAATTGGCATCTTGGGCCGAATGATATATTAATCAGCGATAAAGGAACCCACCTTGGTATTATACGAGCAGCTAAAAATGAGCTGTCATGTTATGTAACAGAGCGTATCTCCTGTGCAAGAAAGACACTATATACCTTGATGGGTACAGGTCTACATGGTACAAATGGGCTCCCTCCAACTCAGTGCTTATCTATGTACATAACATATGTGCTTCCACGTCTGTTATATGGCTTAGAAGTATTTGTTCCAAGACAGTGTGACTTAAATTTGTTGGAAAATTTCCATATTAAAATGTTGAGGTCAATTCAAGCTTTACCACCCAGATCAGCCAAGAGTATAACTCACCTATTGATAGGAAGTAGACCAATTGTTGCTGAGCTCCATTTACGTCAACTATCTCTGCTTGGTTGTATTTTAAGAAGTCAAAATTTAACTCTTAGAAGTATTATGGTCCGTCAAATGTGTACCAAACTAGAAAATTCGAAAAGTTGGTTTATTTATATACAGAATATTCTCAAACAGTATAAGCTTCCAAATTTAGAACTTTTGATGGAACAAAGTCCTATACTAATGTGGAAAACTCAAGTAAAGAAAGCAGTTGATAATTATTGGTGTAAACAGTTGATAGATGATTGTTTTTTAAAAAGTTCAGTAATCTACTGCAATTTCATTGAGCTTAAAATTGGAACTCCTCATGGAATATGGACAAGAGTTAATATGAATAGAAAAGATATCAGAAGGGCTTCTGTCAAGTGTAGAATGCTTATCGGTACATATATCCTACAGACAGATTTACAAAAATTCAATGGTAATGATGTCGAACCAACTTGTCCGTTGTGTCGTTTAGAAAATGAAGATATCATCCACTTTCTCTTGAAATGCAATTCTCTTCTTCAGTACAGAACACAATGTTTAAATGACTTAAATTTTGTTTTAGTTAACAGCTTTAGTCAAAATTTCTGGGAACCTCTACAATCTGAACCTACTTTGCTAACTAATCTCATTTTGGATTCATCGTATCTGGTACAGAAAAACCTTTCACCAGATGATACTGCTTTTCTAGAGTCAATTGAAACTATAACAAGGAAATTGTGTTTTAATTTACACTGTGGTAGAACATTTAAGCAATAACAGTACATTATTTGAATACCCGAGGGCGTCAATCGTAGATTTGACGGTCAAAATGCAGTTTACAGGCGACGCCTAGCGGAGCCTGTAAACGGATATTTTGACCGTCAAATCAAGATTGACGCCCTCGGGTATTCAAATAATGTACTGTTATTGCGATTGTAATGCAATTAAAAACCATTAATCGATTTCATGTTCTATTTTTAACTTGTGTATATTTGTAACCATACAAGGAACCAGACTAAACAGGGAACCTAACATGTCCCAGGTGTGTAGATGGTGGAATTGACGGTCAGTTCTGACCAATCAAAACTTTCGTTATATAAATGTTGCATTACAATTTTGATTAACTCATGTAAATAAATGGTCAGGTGTTGGAATTTGCTCAAATCCTCTGTATATAATTTAGATCTTAGCAGATTTTATTATAACTTTTATGTGAACATTTTAAAATTTTCAATCAACTTCGTACAAGAAGAAGAAGAAGATGGCATTTACACCATATCGTATTCTATCTGGCAATATCATTTTTGTTATATATTTTCAGTACATTTATACCAAATGTGAGTACTACATGTAGATGGCATTACGCAATATCGCATACTACTGACCTCCCTATTAATGGCGGGAAGTTTTATCAGTCTCAACGAATTAAGCAACAGGTGAATAAAAAAAAAACGGCAAGGGAAAACCTATCAACCTCGAGTATTTTTTTTTTTTTTTGTTTACCCACCAACACAAGAAAAAAAAAGAAAAAAAAAAACAATAAAAGACAAAAGACAAACGTCGACAACGAAAGAACTCGTGATAGCCGGACTTGGTACCGACACTAGCAAGAGCTAGTGATAGGATTAAACCGGTTTATGGGTACACAAGTCTATATCTGAGATACTGAAGTCCATATCTGAGTAGGTAGAGGAATAATATCCTGGATAGTCACGAGGCACATAGTAAAAATAATATATTAAGTCACTTTGACCAAAATCTCTTGCATAAAGGACTCGGTGGTGTACAATATGCATCATGATTCTGGAATAGTTTCAGCTACTTATTGTTTATTTTCTAAACTGACTTATTTGAAAAAAGGGATTTTACTGTTGTTTCAGACTGCTCCATTCTCTTGTTGAATTTCATAACATTAAGATAAGCACAAATATTTTATTACATTAGGATAAACACATATTTACATTAGCAATGAAGGGACGGGGAGTAAATGTGTCCACAAACACTTGGTTAAACGAAGCAAATGAACAGCTGTGTCGATTTGATTGTTGTTTTTCATTTTGAAGTCCCCTCGAGGCCCTTCAACATGTTTATGCAATTCTACCGTGAATATTTTGGACATGTTTTAAAAGAATTAATCTCAAGATATTGGTTTACCCATATCTTTTCTTGTCTATAATAGTAGTCAGTGTTCTTATATGATCTATAGTATTTCTATTCTTCCTAAACCCATTTTGCTCAGCGTGCAATTTATCATTAATCTCCAACCAAAATACCAATCTTGCATTTAATATACTTAAATTTAGCTTACATGCAATTGGAGCTAATGAAAGTGCCAAAACTTGCACTAAAACTAGTCAAAAGTTTACACTCCAAGCTCACATTTACTATAAACGGTCGTATACAATTGCCATCTTTTCGTCTGATATGTATACACTGTGTAGTCTTTTTTAAGGTGATGAATCCATGTAGCTTGGGTTGTAAGGCTGAATTCGACTGAGGGCGAGTTTTGCCTCTTAGTTGAACTTAGCAAAAAACTGTGCAACGTCAATCGACTTAAAATGCACGTGACACGGAATACAGACGACATGGTGTAAAGGTACTTACACAATGTGTCAGATTAATCTTTGTAGATACACTGTATACAATGACGGTGAGTCAATGAAAAGCAGGGAATTTGGAGGTTTCAGTAAACTGAAGTTTTTCCACTTCCTTGACCGCAGCAATAAATAGGTGTCGAGCAATTTGGTACCATTTAAAAGATGTTAAAAGGAAATAAATTTTCTGAAATACATAAATCTTGAAGAGTTTGTATGATGCATGTAAGTAATCTGAGGGATTTATTACCCTTCATTTTGTGTTTATGTGCATTTTAGTTGTATAATACAGTTAACACGATCTTGACATTTTCACATTTCATTAATTTCCCATGTTAATTAAGTTTGCAGCGAATGTTCAGTGAGCCCACTATGTCATTTATAAAGTGCAGTTTAAAGTTTTCCAGTTTATTGTCGATTTATTCCAGTCTTTCTATCAATTTTAAGTTAATTAATCCTCGAATAAAATGAAGGTGGTTTCCGTTGTCATACTAAATGACATTTCATGTGATGCACTTAATCACTGCATGTTCTGCCAAGAACAATATACCTTTATTATTTATGATGGTTTGTCGAACGTATATCGAACATTAAAGGAAACAAGACAACGGAACCAGGATTCTAATGTTTGTTGTCAGCTGAACATTGTTATGCAATATTGACAAGCTGACATTTGCATGTTATGTAACCCAGACATGTGTCATCAAGCTGGACTTCGACTTTGACCCAGTTCATCAGATCCTTTGGATAGCAGATCCAATTTGAAATTGTGATTTTGAATAAATGTTAGGAAAAAACGACAATCAACAGCTTTGCGAAATTCAAATTAAATTACAAAAAAAAATATCGTTTGAAATGATATTTGATTCGAACTTAAAAAGCAGTTTTTGAGGAGGAGAAACATCGTAATGTAAATATATGTAGCTTGTCATTTTAAAGGGGACAAAACAAGAGCTATTAAAATCAAATCTGATTCAAATTCTCTTAACGGACAAAATATTGCTTACAGTAATCAATGATCGATTAAGGTTATATTTGACAAAATTTTTGAATCAACAGAACGGTTTGACCGACAATTTTTATTGAAATGCCTCTACCAAGTCTGGAAAATTACGGTCTACAATTTCCTGATTAATTTCAACCTGATTTGTCTTCTTGCCTCTTTACAATTTGGCTCAGTAAATTTGTAATTACCCACACTTAAAAAGTGGCCATTTTTAGTCTACCCCAACTGGCTTAAATTTCAAAATATCTATGAAAATGGATTTTTTTCTTTTGCTCTGTAAAGCATAAGGCTAAGTATGTTATCCATCTCGGACTGAGATATACGATTAAGATTCATTTTGTACATAAAGTTCAATGGTGGCACAGTTGTTATTTTAAATGAAGACGAAATATTGTACATGTTGTAATTGGATAGGTAGGAACGTTGTCCGGCGAAGATTTGTTTTGTGGTGGGTTTTTGTCCTGTTGTGTGGTGGTTGTCCTGATGTTGTGGTTTTGAGTTTTGTTTACATAGGATCAAATGTATACTTACAAGCAAGTAATTATGATGATTTGTTTATGATATTTTGTTCTTCATACTTGGAATATTTTTAGATGTGTAAAAGTATCAAATATGCGTTTTTTATTTTGTCCTGATGTTGTAGTGTTAATAGTGAAACATGTCCTGATTTCGTGCAGATTTGTCCTGATTTTGTGCACAAATAAAAGATTTTTATGATTATCATATAATCCTACTTAAAATTGTGACAGGCACTCCGAGAATAAAATGTGATAGTTGTCACCAATTTTGAAGCAATCGATGTAATTTTGTGAAGAAAATTTATACTTCTATATGAAAAGAAACTTGCGAATACTGGGAGCATTTAACAACGAAAAATATATTTTATTGGCAGTTGATTTAATCAGTAGCCAATGTGTAGTAAAAGCAATATCATTATACAACAAGTATAAGCTTTTCAAAAGAAAAAAAGCTTGCCGCTTTTCATCACATAAAACCATTGTTCTAGGCACTTGCAAGTACTACAAACTCGCCCCAATCGATTTTTTAAATACCAACTCGTCCCACCGTAGATTCACATCCCATTAACTCGTTTCGTCCTATAAAATATAACTTCACGTGTTTATTTGAAAAATTTCAACAGGTATTAAGTTAAACTTGTTTTCAGAAGTTGAAATAGCGATTTTTGTAATTACTTTGGTTCGTTTTATTAGGTAGGTTTGATATAGGGTTAGGAACGTAAGGTTTTATAGATGGGGTTAGGGTTATGGTTAGAGTTAGGGTTAGGGTTAGTACTCTGTTAGAAACAAATACGGTAAAATTAAATCCGATGGAAAAATATTCTGTAACAAGTTTAAGTTGGACACATATTAATGTCAATTTCATGGGGCGAATCCCCACACATTGATGGGTGAGATGACCAGACGTTGCACGAGTTTGATGTAAATTATAAATGGGGCGACTGTGCTAGAAATAGGGCGAGTTGGAAAGGGGGGCGAGTTGGCAGTGGAGCGAGTTGGCACTGTAGCGAGGTGACTTGGATTCAATCGGGTATCGATGAAACGTTTGTCAGCATGACGATAACAAACGCACGTACACGAGCTTCATACTAGCATAGTAAACCCGAACTAAATATGGACCATATCACCGGTTTTAGCTGAATTCATTTCTAAATGCCGAACAAAGCGACATCCATGTTTGTCTGTAAACATGGAATACAAAAGTATCTTTCTTTTGGGATGGAGAGCCGGCTACTCTCCTCTGAATCCGCTTATTGTATTCCTTAATAGTATGACATTGTTTCGATCTCAAGTGCAATAAATTTACATGCCATTCATAGAAGGAATCTATTTAACCGCATAGTATGATAAGAGAAAAGGTCCCGGTAAATACAAATACCCAAAGTATCAATAAAAGGGTTCATAATCCCTTTCCCTAAATCCGGCCAATATTTTTCAACTTTCCCGCTTCATTGGCGAAAAATAGTTTTACCAGACTTTTTTCCTCAAAACACCCGTTTTTCCGTCTCTCTGGGATTTTTTTCAGCATTTCCCGCTTCATGCCCAATACCCTTTCACGTTTTCAAGGGCACATTTTTTTCAGTGAAAACCCCGTTTCCCGTTCACTTAAAAAGATCAATCCCGCTCCCCACTCAAACCTAATTGAGACCCTCATAAAAGATCAAAATCAACGGCATTAAAAAACACAAAATATAAAACGCAGAAATAAAACATAGTTCTAAAACGTGATGTAGGAATCATACTTGATTACCTCTAAAATGGTTAAGGACCCTCATTTAAAATAACCCGGTTAAAATGGGGATCCGAGTTAAGTTTAAAGAAATCCAGTTTCAAAAATTATATTGGAAGTGTAAGGGGCTTGGTCGCGTATTATCGCAAGTGTAAGAATGGGTCAGGTAAAGCCACCAAAATAACATGGCAAGTGTCGGTTGGGAGCTACGGATACTTTATGTATCCCTTATACCTTTTTCATACACCCTGCTCTAGCAGAGAGGTATGATGGGGTCAAGGTGTTCGTTCGTCTGTTCGTTCTTTCTTCCATTGATACGTTATTTAATCAGCGATAGGGTACATACTTTGTGGCGACAACTTCTCCTACAAACTTGGTGAAAATTCACTGAAACATTCACAGAATGTTCATTGGATATTGTCATTGTGCACCGAGTACGTAAAATTTGATGTGGTGTGTTTTTCTACTTCTTCTTTTTTGTTTTGTTGTTGTTGATTTTTTTCAGTATTGTGTCAAATGGGCGAGCGGTGGTATATGTTTATGACCTTTAGTTACAGTTGTTCTAATTTATCAATTATTGTCAAAGATGTGTTAACATAAAAGCAACATAAATATTCTTTTAAAAATGTATACATCTTCTTGCAGGAACAAATTGATGAAAAAATTATAGTAAGTCTTGAGGGACGGGAAGAACGGGCGTTCCGTACTACATTACGTTTGGCGGAACACTATGTTGAAGTATTTCTTAAAATTCAAAATAGAAATAGAAAATTATTCACTGGAGATGGACATGCTGTTTCCTGTGTAATTTCTGTATGTAGTCAATCGAGTTTACATTACTTTGTTTCTCTTAAAAAATTATCAAGAATTTATGTCACGCGACATTTGCGGAACCGGGGCTTCGGGGTTGGAACCCCTATTTCTGGATTTTTTTTATATTTCTTGCAGAATCTAGACATCACTGATCCCAAAAGTGGCAAAAAGTACCGGTATATAAATCCCCACAGGAACCAACACTTGCCAAAAATTACATAAGCGTTCCATAATTATACCCCCCACTTGGAAAGTCGGGGGTATATAGTGATGGGGTTGTCCGTCCGTCCGTCCTTCCGTCCGTCTGTCCGTCTGTCTGTTACACCTGAGGGTACCCATCTCTTATCCGCTACTCCCCCTGAACCTCTGAATAGATTTTGATGAAACTTAAACATAGTCTGTATGTCATAATGTAGATGTGCACCTCCTATTTCAGAATTTGATTTGATTGATTTTTGGGGTTTCCCATAGCAAAACATGGACTTAGCCATTACATTACAAGGGGTACCCATATCTTATCCACTACTCCTCCAGAACCAGTGAACAGATTTTCATGAAACTTTAACACAGTCTTTATGACATAATGTAGATGTGCACCTCCTATTTCAGAATTTGATTTGATTGATTTTTGGGGTTTCCCATAGCAAAACATGGACTTAGCCATTACATTACAAGGGGTACCCATCTCTTATCCACTGTTCCTCCTGAACCAGTGAACAGATTTTCATGAAACTTTAACAGTCTTTATGACATAATGTAGTTGTGCACCTCCTATTTCAGAATTTGATTTGATTGATTTGGGGGGTTTCCGATAGCAAAACATGGACTTAGCCTTTACATTTCAAGGGGGGTACCCATCTCGTATCCGCTACTCCTCCTGAAACACTGAATAGATTTTGATGAAACTTTAACACAGTCTTTATGACATAATGTAGATGTGCACCTCCTATTTCAGAATTTGATTTGATTGATTTTTTGGATTTTCCATAGCAAAACATGGACTTATTTAGCCATTTCATTACAAGAGGTACCCAGCTCTTATCCACTACTCCTCCTGAACCAGTGAATAGATTTTCATGAAACTTTAGCACAGTGTTCATGACATAATGTAGATGTGTACCTCCTATTTCAGAATTTATTTGATTGATTTTATAATTTCTGGAATCAAATGGGGTTGTTGGGTGTATTTATTAGTGAGCTTTGCTCACAGTTTTTCTAGTTTTTACATTGGGAAGAACTAGCAACCAGGTGAAATTAAGGTAGTGACATGGAGGGTATGATACACAATTTCCCACATTTTTGGAACTTTTTTCTTCTTTATTGACACTGTGCAAGTGCAAGATAATCCTCCAAGCAATGAGTATTTCTCCTTAGTGAACAAATGGGATTTCAGTGTATTCTTCAGTATTAATGGAAGAAGTTATTAATGATCAGTACATCAACAATTCATAACATTATTAGTTGAATAAACGTTTGCTTCTCCTTTTGTCGTTATTCTGACATGAATTGGGCAACCAAACCGCCACAAAACAAGGACTAACCACCAAATCACTAGGACGAAACACCACAAAATCAGGACATACTTATTTTACTATTATTATGCATGTTACGTTGAACATTTTATTACCACAATTTACTAGGATGTTAAGTATTCCTGATTAACCCGTTTTAGCACATCAATATCGTGTTGAAAAATGTTAATTTACATTTTTTGCAACTTTCGATAAAAACATGCTTTTATGTTAATTCC
Source organism: Modiolus philippinarum (assembly GCA_002080025.1). NCBI lineage: Eukaryota > Metazoa > Mollusca > Bivalvia > Mytilida > Modiolidae > Modiolus > Modiolus philippinarum. The sequence continues at coordinate 9,508 of MJUU01068927.1, forward strand.
ACAATGAAAATAATTATGAAATGACAAAAAGCTGGCTTAAATGATTAAAAAACGTGCATGTCTTTTAATCTTCCTGACAAGCTGATACTATCTGTAAATTTGCAAAAGTTCTATTTTGTTTATAATTTTGTTACGATCACCGCCACATCATCAGGACAAACACCACAAAACAGGACAAAACACCACCACAAAACAAGTCTACGTAGGACAACGTTCCTACCTGTGTTAAAGTATCTGAGTCGATCATTCTTTAGTTAACATATATATCATAATATGAACAATTCAAATCATACGTTCAGATTAAATTCATTTCAATATAACTTAAGGTTGTAGTTTTAAGAAAAATACATGTTCATAGTATATACATGACTTGGGTATTACAATACCATTCAGTCCTATTGCCTGGCTAATGGTAAGATTCCTTTCAATTTTTACAAGGAAGTGTAACGTTAAGATATAAACCGACAAAATGGCATGGATATATTCACATAAAATGAGGTAAATTATGCGTCTTCTACAACCCATGTGTCCCCAGTACATGCATTCCGTTACAAGACCAGTCGTGTTAACAGGGAAGGCAATTTCTCCTATCCATATGTCACGAGGAAATGAACTCAAGTAAAAAAAATGTTTGTGTTGACAGTTTATGCGTTTTGTACTATCTATGTGACATCAGTACATGAATTCTGTGAAGAAACCGGATTTGTTGACAGCGTAGACGTCTTCTACTATCCATGTGCTACATGTATCAATAAATGAACCTTATGAAAGACTGGTTGTGTTGGCAAGGTTGCCGCCTCCTACTATCCATGTGACAGCAGTACATGAATTCCGTGAAGAGACTGGATGTGTTGATAGTGTAGGAGTCTTTTACTATCCTTTTGTCATCAGTACATAAGCTCCATGAGGAGTCTGGATGTGTTGACAAGGTTGGCGTCTTCTACTGTCCATGTGCTATTAGTAAATGAACTCGATGAGGAGACCGGTTGTGTTAATTGGCAAGGATGGTGTCTCCTACTATCCATGTGACAACAGCACATGAATTCCATAAAGAGACCGGATGTGTTGACAGTGTAGACGTCTTTTAGTATCCTTTTGTCATCAGTACATCCGGGCAGTACATAAGCTACGTGAGGAGTCTGGATGTGTTGACAGGGTTGGCGTTTTCTACTATCCATGTGCTATTAGTAAATGAACTCGATGAGGAGACCGGTTGTGTTGGCAAGGATGGCGTCTCCTATTATCCATGTGTCATCAGTAATTGAACTCATCAGTACGTTAACTTCGCGAGGAAACCGGTGGTGATGACAAGGTAGGCGTCTTCTACTATCAATGTGTAATCAGAACATGCAGTCCGAGAAGAGACCGATTGTGTTGACAGGAAAGATACCTTCAACTATCCATGTGTCATCAATACAATATACATTAACTCCATGAGGAGGTTGGATGTGTCTACAGCGTATGAGTCTTTTACTATCCATGTGTCATCAATACAATATACATTAACTCCGTGAGGAGGTTAGATATGTCTACAGCATATGAGTCTGTACTATCCATGTGTCATCAATACAATACACATTAACTCCGTGAGGAGGTTGGATGTGTCTACAGCATATGAGTCGTTTACTATCCATGTTTCATCAATACAATATACATTAACTCCGTGAGGAGGTTGGATGTGTCTACAGCGTAGGAGTCTTTTACTATGCAAGTGTCATCAATACAATATACATTAACTCCGTGAGGAGGTTGGATGTGTCAATAGCGTATGAGTCTTTTATTATCCATTTGTCATCAATACAATATACATTAACTCCGTGAGGAGGTTGGATGTGTCTACAGGGTATGAGTCTTTTACTATCCATGTGTCATCAATACAATATACATTAAATCTGTGAGGAGGTTGGATGTGTCTTCAGCGTAGGCGTCTTTTACTATCCAAGTGTCATCAATACAATATACATTAACTCCGTGAGGAGGTTGGATGTGTCAATAGCGTATGAGTCTTTTATTATCCATTTGTCATCAATACAATATACATTAACTCCGTGAGGAGGTTGGATGTGTCTACAGCGTATGAGTCTTTTACTATCCATGTGTCATCAATACAATATACATTAACTCCGTGAGGAGGTTGGATGTGTCTACAGGGTATGAGTCTTTTACTATCCATATGTCATCAATACAATATACATTAACTCTGTGAGGAGGTTGGATGTGTCTACAGCGTAGGAGTCTTTTATTATCCATGTGTCATCAATACAATATACATTAACTCCATGAGGAGGTTGGATGTGTCTACAGCGTATGAGTCTTTTATTATCCATGTTATCAATACATTATTTCAGTGACAAGACTTGGTATGTTGACTTGGTAGGGGCGTACTACTATTCATGTATCATCAGTACATTATTTCAGTGACAAGACTTGGTATGCTGACTTGGTAGGCGCCTACTACTATCCATGTATCATCAGTACATTATTTCAGTGATAAGACTTGGTATGTTGACTTGGTAGGGGCGTACTACTATTCATGTATCATCAGTACATTATTTCAGTGACAAGACTTGGTATGTTGACTTGGTAGGCGCCTGCTACTATCTATGTATCATCAGTACATTATTTCAGTAACAAGACTTGGTATGCTGACTTGGTAGGCGCCTACTACTATCCATGTGTCATCAGTACATTACCTCTGTGAGAAAACCGGATGTTTTGATAGAGTATACATCTTCTACTACCCATTTCCATCTTATATTAGAACATGACCTCCATGAGGAGACCGGTTGTGTTGACAGGAAAGGCTACTTGTCATTAGTAAACCTAAAAATGATTCAGAGCAAAAATTACATATACATAGAAGGAATAGAAATTAATCTCAATATGTATGCTGCAACCCTGACTGTTAACCACTGCTGTTAACCAATTGACCTTACAATACATTCTCTTAATTAAAAAAAAATATGTTTTTTAGAATATTTATAGTTTAAATACAGTCGTTAGCAAAACGTTGGCCTACTTCGAAATCGACTTTCAATTGCACGTAAATAGAAAGTTTAAGTTACGTATATTGCTATAATGAAAGTAATTTCCGAAATCGTTTTCAGTCTGTCATCACAATTCGCTTAGTTTGATATGCACCTTGAATTCTTTAATATAGAATGTGAAATCAGATTACACTTTTTGATGTTACATTGAAATTTATCACTACAAGATGTATAAATCATGGCCTTAAAATCGAAAATCAGAACGAGAATTAATAAAGTCAAGGGTGGTATTATGTCAACAATGAATGCATGTCACATGATAGATCAAAAAGTACTTTTTACGAATATTTTATGAAAGAAAACGAAGTAAATGTACATGAGACCAAATGACATATGTTAACTCCAACTGCAATAATCTAAATGAGCTGTATGGCCGTTTCGAAAATTTATTCCTCATCAGCAGCACTAGAAAACAAACATAGGATATCCATAATGGCAAAAAAAATCTCTAAAATGCATAAGACGAAACGAAATCCGAATACTCAGTAATATCAAATAGAGCCAAGGACAAAACGACGATGTGGGAAGTTAAACCTTAGGTTTTAGTATTTACATAAATTGAGATAATTGTAATTGAAAAAAGTGTACAAAACTAAGGAGTATCTCCAACATGAAAAGCTCAGTCCTAGCTGAATTTGGCTTTCTATTTAGATCCTTTTTATTATTTGTTCTCTATCAGACTATATACATCTTTCGATTTCTGGATTTCCAAATGTTTTAATTTGATCTGCACTGATAAGACATAAGTTGTCGAAATGGCAAATTGCAGACTGTTAGTTCCCGACGGTATTCACCAACCCAGTAGTCAGTACTTCAGTGCTGGCCCACAAACCTATTTTTTTAAAACGTACAAAATCTAAATTAGAAAATTATGTTTAAAACTAAGGAGTATCTCCCTCATGCAAAGCTATGTCCTTAGCTGAATTTGGATTTCTATTTCGATCTTTTGATTATTTGTTCTTTATCAGACTATATACATCTTTCGATTTCTGGACTTCCAATGTTTTGATTTTATCTGCACTGATGAGACATTGTCGAAATGGCCATATGCAGAAAGTAAATTTATAGTAACCTATGTATGTTGTTAGTTATACAATCCCATGTACAAATACACCATATCTAAGAAAAATAAAGAGCATACACCTAAAACACGGGGAAGTACGAATTGTTTCAAAAGGATTGTATATACATGTAGTCAAAACATCTTTGATTCAGTATTTTTCTGTAGGTTTCTTTTAGCATGTTTAAACAGATACATTTAACAATTAAAACCATTTCAAGAAACAAGAGGCCCAAAGGAGGCTTCATCTGTTTCAGAATAAAGGGGATTGAATTGGGTGTTTTTATGGTAATAAAACAACTTTTGAAATAAGCAAGATAGACTTATACTACTTGGCAAGTGTATAAGTCTTGTCAAGAGGAACAATATGCGCAAAAATTTAGGTCAAAGGTCAAGGTCACAGAGGTCAAAGAGGGGTAAATTGGGTATTTTTATATTTTACTGTAGAATCTGGGGTATATGTAGTGTTTCACAAACACATCTTGTTATCCCCGCTCTTTTGAAGAAAGTTCGGGGATTTGTTATACCCTCCGTCTGTCTGTCCGTTCGTCTGTCTCACTTTTCTTGTGACTCAAACTCCTCCCACATTTCTGGATTTAAGGATTTAATTTTGTTGTAGAATTGTTGCATATAGTCTGTAGATGCGCAATAATCTTTCGGATTTTTGCTCTTGGTGCAAACAAGAGGCCCCAAGATGTCGATTTTTACACATGTGGCAAGTGGCAAGTGACCCAAACTCCTCCTACAGTTTTGGATTTAGGGATATAATCTTTATGCTGAATTGTTGTACATAGTCTGTAGATTTGGAATAAGCTTTCGGAATTATGATTCCGGTTCCAACTTTGGTAAATTTCCTGCAAATGTCAAATACTCATATTTTTTTTTAAATTTGAGCATACAATTATGTATCTTAGCAATTGCTTGATAGAAAATGAGATTTTGAATAATCATAATTCTAAAATGCGATTCCGAGTTTGATAAATTTCCTGAAAGTCTCTAATACCACTATTTTTTTGGAATTCTACCTAACAACCATACTAAGATAATTTGTTTAGTTTAGGGCAAAAGTATTTTGTCACTAAACAACCCTCGCTGTAGTGATTTTCGTCATCTGATCTATCCAAAAGAGCCTTTATGGGTAGCCGCCCACCAACCCCCATAGACTACATAAAAGAGCTCGAATTTTCCAATTTTATTGAAGACGGTTTTGTTTAAGTTTTGGCCTCTTTCTTGATGTTTCTCTCTTCTTGCCACTGTAGTGTGATTTGTGCACCGAGCGACAAAAATATTTTACCTGTATGAGATTAGGCTTGTACATCGAACGACAAAAACATTTTACCTATTAAATTTTAGTTTTGTCTTCGTCAGGAATGTTTGTGGTACGGATTTGTCCATGTTTGAATACTTAAGTGATTACAAAGGCTTTTCAAAGTTTCATCTTGGTACTGTTTGAGGGTTAGACATCTAAATATAATGTCACTCGCAAACAGCTTATTTCTAAGGGCATTTCCAATCCTCGATTTTACGGAAATGTTGTTAAAAATGTCAGAAATTGATTAAAAATCAAGAAAAACTGGGACGTAACTTACATTCTTCATGCAATAGGGGATATCGACAGGATATTCTACACGTGTCCGTTAAATTAGCTTTGGGATCCAATGACCTGAGGATTTTACACACATACTGGCCTCTCACTGATACTGCCGATGTCTACTGAAATACATGATGATTCTTTACCAAACCCATTGGGAGTTTTGAATTTGATTTTCCTTCCGTAGTGCGACAGTGTTTTACCAGTAGACTAGGCTCCTTGAGCTAGCCGGCAGTTTAGCGGCAAGCACTCTTTGACCCATCTTTCAAAATTACGTTTTGTTCCCCCATTTTTCCTTTCTAGATTGCGGTCATGGAGTTAGTAGTCTACCTGTATGGGTTTTATTCGTATGTTTATTCTACTATAGGGAAACGGGACAGAGAAAGGGGAGGTTTGGGTACCCATAAACCAGTTTAACCCTACCGCTGGCTTTTGCCAGTGCCGGTACCAAGTCCGGCTGTCCCGAGTTCCTATCGTTGTTTATGTTTGTCTTTTGTATTTTTATTGTGGGGTTTTTCTTGTGCAATTCCTATTTACTTTCTGGCATGTGGCTATGTTTTTCGGCCATTGTAGGTGTTTTCTGTTATCTTTTTTATTTCATTTTAGAGAAGTAACACGTACCATGACTGTCAATTGGTTTTGTCTCAGGGTTAGAAAATGACAATAACCAATCAGTAACCTGACAGATCATTCAAAACATATGCCTCTCTGGCCGTGTGACGGGTGCTGTGTGCAGAGCAGGACATGCTTACCCTTCCGGAGCACCTGATGTCACTCTTGTTTTTTGAGAGTTCACACTGTTAGTGCTTTAGTTTTTTGTGTTGTTTATGTAATATTTGTGTGTTTTGTGGTCATGTGGTGTCTTTGGTCTTCCGTCTTTTGGTGTTCTTGCTTTTGCCTTGTCTCTGGACTTTGATTTGTGTAATTTTGTGCTTTGTTCTTCGGTATTCTACTGCCGTTGTTTTTTAGAGAAAAATTCTATGTTTTGACAGGATCCGAGGCACACCACTAATTCGGCCTCCAATTGACTCGTATGTTAAATTCCGGGATTTCAAAAAATTCCAATATTATAGAAATGAATTTTCCTAGGTGCGGGAACTTGTTTTCCGATAACAGATCACCAACACGATAAAATAAATACATTTAAACCATATGTTGTATGGTCAAATAAGAAAATAAAATTGAACTGAAACGTTCCGGTTAATTTTGTACATAGTCGCAACAGAGAATTTTCGCTATTTGGTCGTATTTCTTTCGATCCGTTCTAGCTTGTTATGCAACTTAATCATGTTTTTTCAACTGTTCTTTGCTCTCCGTCATTCACCTAGAAATATTCTATGATCTTGCTGATTATAACATGTATCAATTGGCTGGAGTCATTACAAATGAAAAGGCACTATTTTTTATAGTACTATTTTCGAGGTCTGTCAAACATTGGCGTATTGAAATAGTGTAGTGCGCCCTGACAATATTATGGCTTTGACATTTAACACAATCTGTGCACACGGAAGCTATAGTTAATCGTCATATAAGCGGGAGGTTGATGCATCAATAAACCTGGTTTAACCTACCATTTTATCTATAAAATGCCAGTTCCAAGTCGGGAATATGACGGCTTGCCAAAAATGTTCTGTGTCGGATTGTGTTCCCCTGATTCAGTCGAATGTTATACGGATTTTCCTTATTGGTCTCTTCCTTTGATCGATTCGGACTTTTATTGTCACTTTTATCGAATACCACAGACACTTCTACATCAGCCTCCTTCCTTTACCTTCATCTTGAAATTGACAACAGAGGTAGACTTCAAACTAAGCTGTACGACAAACGCGATGACTTCACATTTCCCTTCGTAAACTTCCCTTTTCTTTGTATCAACATCCCAACAGCACCGGCATATGTAGTTTACATCTCCCAGCTCATTTGATATTCAAGAGCCTGTGTTCGATACAGTGACTTCCTTGATAGAGCCCGGTTCCTCACAAATAGGCTACTTCAACAAGGGTATGTTACCCAAAACTTGCAGTCATCCCTCCAGAAGTTTTACGGTCGACATGACCATCTTGTGTACCGCTATGGGATATCTGTTTCCCAGATGACAACAGATCTTCCCCTTTAAAGCTTAATTGTTGTTTCCTCTACCGGATTTGATTTTACTACCGGATTTGACATGTTCAACACGGCGGGTGTCTTATAAGAAGCAGGAGATGCTTACTCTACCGGTGCACCTGACCTCACCCTGGTTTTTTTTATTTGGGTCCGTGTTGTTCATCTTTGTGTGTGTGTATCTTCATTTTCCTTTTCTGTGCCGTACTCATGTTGTGTATCTGTTTCTTTTTTGTGTCCGATGTTGCCATTGTCCTTGGATTATTCGTTTTTGATTGACGGTTCGGTTCTCACTTACTATTTCAACTAAATGGATTTCAAAAATATTTGATTCCCATTTTGGTAAATTTCCTGAAAGTCTCAAAGGCCATTTATTTTTTGGAATTCTTCCTAGCAACCGTACTTAAATAGCTTCTTTAATTTAGGACAAACACTTTCATCAATTGGATTTCAAAAATATACCAATTTTGGTAAATTTCTTGAAAGTCTCAAAGACCTCTTATCTTTTGGAATTCTACCTTGCAACCATACTAAAATAATTTGTTTAATTTAGGACAAACATTTTAATCAATTGATTTCAAAAATATTTGATTCCAGTTTTCGTTAATTTCCTGAAAGTCTTAAAGACTACTAATTTTTTTGGAATTCTCCCTAGCAACCATACTTAAAAAGCTTCTTTAATTTACGACGAACACTTTCATCAATTGAATTTCAAAAATTTTTGATTCAAGTTTTGGTATATTTCCTGAAAGTTTCAAAGACCACATATTTTTGGAATTTTGCCTAGCAACCATACTTAAATAACTTCTTTAATTTAGGACGCACGTCCGTGTTCGTCAATGTATAACAAAAAGGTCAAGATATGAAGCAGAATCGGGCGTATCGGTTGTCTCTTTAATTTCAAGTCCACTGGGGTAGATGCGATGTAAATATACTTTAGATCTTGGGTTATTAAGAGAAAGTGCATCGTCTATATATCCGAAGCTGAAATTAAGAGTGTGGGCTAGTTGTTTTTGTTTCTGTTGTATCAGCCCTTGTAAAAACTTTGCTTCATCCGAAAAAAGGAAAAGGTCAGCTAAAAGTGGCGCACCATTTGTTCCCATAGGAATCTCTATTGTCTGTTGAAAAACACGGCCTCCACATTCAACAAAAATGTTGTCGATCAAACATTCAAGCAGAAAGAGGTATATCATAAGCTGCTGTGATGCTTTACACTAGTGAATCAATTAACGACAAAGACGCTTAGTTTTCGACTTTAATATACCCACCTGACATGCAAAGGATTCGTGTTTTAAATGAAATTAAAATGATTACATTATTGAATTTAAACGGTCTGAACGAAATCGTATGGAACATTATTTTTTGTTTTGGTAATTTGACATTTAATCTTACCATTATTCATTTGTACACTTACCTTTAATAGAATAAATAAGATAACAATAAACACCTACAATGGCCGAAAAACACAGCCACAAAGTAACAAGGAACTGCACAAGAAAAAACCCACAATAAAAATACAAAAGACAAAAGAAAACAATGATAGGGACTCGGGACAGCCGGACTTGGTACCGGCACTGGCAAAAGCCAGCATTAAGGTTAAACCGGTGTATGGGTACCCAAACCCCCCCTTTCTCCATCCCGTTTCCCTATAGTATAATAAACATACGAATAAAGCCCAAAACAGATACGCTACGAATAAAACCCATACAGGTAGACTACTAACTCCATGACCACAATCTATAAAAGAAAAATGGGGGAACAAAACGTAATTTTGAAAGAGGGGTCAAGGAGTGCCCGCCGCTAAACTGCCGGCTAGCTCAAGGAGCCTAGTCTGCTGGTAAAACACTGTCGCACTACGGAAGAAAAATCAAATTCAAAACTCCCAATGGGTTTGGTAAATAATCATCGTGTATTTCAGTAGTCATCGGCAGTATCAGTGAGAGGCCAGTATGTGTGTAAAATCCTCAAGTCACTGGACCCCAAAGCTAATTTAACGGACATGTGCAGAATATCCTGTCGATATCGATATCGAAAAGATACCTACACAACAAAAACTGAAAAAAAATACCGGCTTCGAAGACGCAATTACTATTCATTACTATTCAGCCATTTAGTTTCTGCATATGCACATTTCGACTACCTATGTCTCTTAAGTGCAGATCAAATCAAAACACTAGGAAATCAATAAACCGAAATATATGTAAAAGATGATAGAGAACAATATACCAAAAGGATCGAAAAAGAAAAGCCAAAATAATATAAGGAAAGAGCTATGCACGGAGAAATTCCTGAAATTTAGATATTAACAGGAAAGTGAAAATTCGTCTGCAGTTAAACTACCAACGTAAAAATATAATTACTTTCAACGGAGATAAAATGAAGTGGATAGAGTTCTGGGATTCATTTGAAAATGCCATCCACAACTATTCAAATCTTTCGAAAATAGAAAAATTCATCTAAAAGGTAAATTGGAAGGTGATGCCAAATATTCAGTAGTTGAATGACAATTACGACATAGCCATCACAGCATTGAAAGAAAGATTTGGAAATACACAAGACATAATAGATATGCATTACAATCAGGTAATGGATTTAAATCCACCCAGGAATACAATAGTAAGCCTGAGGAGTTTGTGATCGCAAGAGAAAAGTCTGAAAAGAAAGATAGGAAACCCGATCAAGTCAAAATAACACATCGGCAAACGAATACCGAAGCAAGAAAAGGAAAGGGGGGAAATTCCAAAGTCATAATAGTCTTCACATCTTATATGGGCCCTTTGATACATTAAGAGATAATTTTTTTCATTCACAAACAAGTTCACATTAACACAGTCACTTGATAGACGATCTAAATATCACCCGATGCCTACACAACAAAAACTGAAAAAAATACCGGCTTCTAAGATACAATTACTATTCATTACTATTCAGCCATTTAGTTTCTGCATATGCACATTTCGACTACTTATGTCTCTTAAGTGCAGATCAAATCAAAACACTAGGAAATCAATAAACCGAAATATATGTAAAAGATGATAGAGAACAATATACCAAAAGGATCGAAAAAGAAAAGCCAAAATAATATAAGGAAAGAGCTATGCACGACGAAGATACTCCTTAGGTCTTAGAAAAAAATTCCTGAAAATTAGATATTAACAGCTTTAAAATAAAATCGGTTTTCGGTGGTGCTGGCTACTGGGTTTGTGAATACCCTCGGGGACTAATAGTGGCATCTACCCAGTGGCAATAAATAACAAAATACCGAAGTTCGTGTAAATTAAGTTGCTGCATATATCGAATTCATTTCATTATGTATCAAATATATCGATCTCTGTCAGTTTTTTTTTTCTGTAATAACCTCTTGAAGTCTGCTAAAAAATCACTTCCGTTCCTTTATGAATTTACCGTAAATGTTTATAAATAGCAGAATGTATTGTTTCTGTTAATATAAACTTATATAACTGTTTCATTTAGAAACATCTTTGCAAATGTACCATGTCTATGGTTTTAAAAACACCAAATACTTCGAACAATCATGGCCTTTGAGCCTCCAACGATGAAGTAAAAACGCTATCTTACTAGTTTAGCTGCTCACGAAAGATCAAAGATCAAACAAGGAAAATATCCACCTCATTATAACTAAATAAAATAACACATGTCATGCCAAAAGGTGTCGCGAACGGAGCTTTACTTATTGACATTTTTGTTATTGTTTTAGTATTTGGAGTCCGCTAGTTTGTTTTGTATTGTTAAGTTTAACTCCGCCAATTCATATGACTCCTTTTTTTATGAATGACATTTTCATGAACTTTTCATTTTTCTCGTGCAACGGAGTCGTCGGAGTCATTCTTTACTATAAATTATGTGAAATGTTAATATTGTTACAAATTTAGAAATGGAATAAATGTGTTATAGTGCTGTTACTTGTATGTTGTTGGTTGTTATTAGAAAAACAAATTCAGTGTTGTGATTGCGACATGTGATTGTAATGTTCGACAAGGATCTGTGCAACATTTTTGGTGCCGGTACCCGGAAGCGATTCAACAACTACAATGTCGCAAGCATGCTACTTAAAAGGAATACGGACAAGGTACCGTGGAATAATTCAAAGGGAAATTGATATAGGTGTGTCCATTTCACAATCTTCATTTTCATCAAGTGACGCAGAAGAATGTATTTTGGAGAGATCAAAATGCATTGAAAGATTGAAACTGTATATCAATAAATTGGAAGTACATGGTGCAAAAATTGCAGAAATTACTGATGGAAGTCAAACACAAGTGATCGAAAAAATTATCGACGAAGATTGTGTTTTGTTATCAAATGCAACAGATTGCTTTTTAGAGCTGGAACAATTCAAGAAAAGGTTTGTGGATTATATTTCTCATGAAAAGCAGAAAGTAAATGTGAAACCGGACGAGTCATTTCATATTGGTTATTAGCTCTCTATCAGTATTAAACTTCTTTCGGTTTATTCTCTTCCACACGTTTAGATTTTATCTGCACTGAAGAGACATAAGTTGTCGAAATGTGCATATGCAGATCTAAATTCACAGTAACTTCGGTATTTCATTATTCAATTTATTCATTTACAACAAGAAATGAAAGATATGTTTGAAGCTAATATGAAGCAAAATCAAGGATTGATTGAAATTCAAATGAAAAAGGAAAGTGAAAATTCGTCTGCGGTTAAACTACCAAAGTTAATTATAATTCCTTTCAACGGAGATAAAATGAAGTGGATAGAGGTCTGGGATTCATTTGAAAATGCCATCCACAACAATTCAAAACTTTCGAAAATAGAAAAATTCAATTATCTGAAAGGTAAATTGAAAGGTGATGCCAAATATTCAGTAGTTGGATTAACTTTGTCAAATGACAATTACGACATAGCCATCAAAGCATTGAAAGAAAGATTTGGAAATACACAAGACATACATAATATGCATTACAATCAGGTAATGGATTTAAATTCGCCCAGGAATAAAATAGTAACCTTGGGGATATTTTTGGACAAGTTAATGAAACATCTGAGGAGTTTAGAGGTTTTAAAACAAAATATCAAACAAGATGTTTTTGTATCTATGGTAATATCAAAGATACCAGAAGATGTATTACTACAGTTAGAAATAATAAAATTGGAATATCGAAAGTTTGTGTTCAAAACTGATGGAGTTTGTGATTGCAAGAGAAAAGTGTGAAAAGAAAGATAGAAACCCGATCAAGTCAAAATAATACATCGGCAAACGAATACCGAAGCAAGAAAAGGAAAGGAGAAATTCGAAAATCATAAATCCCACATCAAGGCAATTCACAGCAACACAAATTGAGACAGTATGACAAAGACAAAACAAATAAACAAAAATGAACAAGAACGCCACAAAACTAAAGCACTAGCAGTGTGAACCCCTATAAAAACTGAGGTATCCGGAAGGGTAAGTATGATCTGCTCCACGCGTGGCACCTGTCACACTGCCAGTGAAAAGTCCGGTTTTGTCACAGTCGGTGTAAGTCAGTCCAGTAACAAATAATGGATCTACCAAAAAATATCTGTTCTCATTTGGGAAACAGAAACATTGTAATGGTCTGTCAAATCGTGGTGACGACCATAAAACTTTTTTAGTGACAATTGAAACAGTGACTGAACATACCCTTGATGTATAAGTTTTTGAGACAGTAATTCGCTCTATTGACAACTACAGACACGGCAATAGCGAATGAGTTGTGAAATGTACACGCCATATGCTGGAGAAGTGGGAACATTACTGCTCAAAAACGGGAAGTTCACTATAGAAAAGTCGAAATCATCACGCTTGTCGTAATGTTTTGTTTTCAGACGTCCAGAGTTGTCAATTTAGAGGTATATGTCCAGGTATGATGCTGATGATGGTGTATCATTTGTCTCTTTAATTTCTAGTTCATTTGGGTATATAAGATGAAGGTTATCCTTAAATTGAGGATTGTTCAATGAAAGAAAATCATCTATTATAACGGAAACTGAAATTAAAGGATTTGGCTAGCTTATTGTCTTTTTTCTGAACTAGCCCTTGTATGAACCTGGCTTCATACGAATAAAGAACAAATCTGCTAAAAGTGGCGCACAATTAGTCCCCATAGGTATCCCTATTGTCTGGAAAACTTGTCCTCCAAATTCCACAAATATGTTATCAATAAAAAATTCGAGCATTGCAATGACATCCTCCTCTGTATACTTTTTATGTGAATCAGTGTGATGTTTAACAAAATAGGCCACATCTCTACCTATCACTAAATATGAATATCTTCTTTCACCCTTTTTAGTACAGAAAGACTGATGTATTAAATCCCAGAGTACTGACTTTAGGTTATCGTGTGGAAGAGTAGTATAGAGAGTAGAGAAATCAAATGTTTTGATACTGTTGCAGTTGTTGAGTTCAGTTGAAGATAGATATTCTAACAAGTCTTTTGAGTTTTTGAGAATCCACATCTGATTCACTCCACTTGTTGAGTATACTTTATCACTATATGTCTTGAGGCCATCAATAAATGATTACAGTCCGAGAAAAGCCTATGCTGAAAACAAGACATGGCAAAGTAAATATTTCGGCTTCAAAACAAGAAATCAGGATTCTACTCAAAAGGTTAGTGCTTCTTCAGAAGTTCTCGTAAGCACATCTAACAAACATACTGCGAAAGTATTTTATGATAAGTGTCGATATTGTGGTAACTGCCATTTAAGTAATGAGTGTTCTTAATTTAAAACAGTCCGAGAAGTTTGAAAAACGACTGGAAGGGTGTTGTTTTAATTGTCTTAAGAGAAGGACATTCGTTGAAAGAATGTAAAAGAATAAAAACATGTGTTCATTGTGCGGAAGTTAACTCTCATCATAGAAGTCTGTGTCCCAAAAGATTTAAAATAGAATTCAATAGTGTGCATCTCTCAGGAGAAAGAGAAGAAGTACATGAGGATTTTAACAAACAGTGTGCTCCGATGAATGAAAATGTATTAGTGTCCTCTGAAGAAATGGTGCTTATGCAAACAGATAAAACACAGCTACTAAGTCCAAAAACAAAGTTAGTACAAGATGGTAAAATATTGTTAGATTCTGGATCACAAAGATCGTATATTCGGAAAACCTAGCCAAGAAACTTGGATTAAAAGGAGAAAATGTGGAAGAGATCAAACCTGTGACCTTCGGAAGTGAAATACCGAAAGTAATAAAGACATCTTCTTCTTCATTGAATGTAAAACTGAATAATGGTAGATGACTAAATACCGAAGTTACAGTGAATTTAAATTCTGCATATGCGCATTTCGACAACTTATGTCTCATCTGTGCATATAAAACTAAACGTTTGGAAGACCATCAACTCAAACATATTTAAAACTAATAGAGATCAAATAACCAATAAGATCTAAATGTAAAGCCAAAATCAGCTAAGGACAGAGCTTTGCATGAGGGAGATACTACTTAGTTTTAAACAGAATTTAGAAAAATTTAGATATTGTGCAGTTCTAAATAAAATCGGCTTTCGGGTCGGTACCGCAGTACTGACTATTTGGCTGGTGAATACCCTCGGGGCCTAACAGTCCACCAGCAGTGGCAGATATGAGACTATTACTGCAAATATTGTTCCGATAATCAGTGGAACCATACAGAGAAGGAAATTAGATTCTTGTTCGATTAATCATTTGAAACGTTTTGTGAAAGAAATTGAATTTGCAAATGAGTTCTGTAGTTTTGATTTATTGATAGGAAATGATTATTATCTAGATTTTATTTTGACACAAAGAATTGAAGTACAACCGGGACTTAATTTACTAGCTTCTAAACTAGGATGGAATGTAACAGGTAGAACAACAGATATGGAAGATGCAGGTATGGCAAGTCTTGTTGTATTCTCTCAAAGTGTGATGGATTCTAACCTCTATGTTAATATTTATTCATCTGTTCCTGTGTTAACAGATTTCTGGAATGCATCAGTGATCCACTGGAATATTCTTTAGATTTAAAGGCAATGGAGAAATTCAAAGACAATGTAGAATTCAAAGATGGAAGATATCATGTCAGATGGCCATGGAAAGATGAAAATATTGATTTGTCCTCAAACAGAAATCTAGCAATGGGGCGACTGCGTTCTATAGTAGGCAGAATGAAAAATAAATCACAGATACTGAAACAATACGATACTGTTATTCAAGATCAACTGCAAAAGGGTGTTATCGAGAAAACAGAAAGTGATGATTGCGATGGTTTTACATATTATATGCCTCATCATGCAGTTATGAATCTACTAAAACTTAAAAACTTCGTGCTGTATATGACGCTTCAGCAAAGGAAGGAATCAACAACAAAAGTCTGAATATCGAGGTCCAGGCTTGTTGAGAAATTTTTGTGGAATTTTGATGAGATTTAGACTAAACAAGATAGAGTTAGTTGCAGATATAGAAAAGGCGTTTCTTCAAATAGGTTTACAGCCAAGTGACCGCAACGTAACGAAATTCTTTAGGATGAAAGATTTTGAAAACCTTTCTACTTTGCCTGAAAATATAGAAGTTTTTAGATTTTGTCGCATTCACTTTGGTAGTATTTCTAGTCTTTTTTTACTTGGAGGAACTGTTGAATTTCATCTCGATTCTTACCAAACGGAGCTAGGAAATAAAATAAAGAATAATATTTATTTTGACAATGTGGTGACAGGAATAAATTCCTCAAATGAAGCTGTGCAGTTCTACAGGGAATCAAAGGAAATGTTCAAAAGTACATCAATGAACCTAAGGGAATGGGCTTCGAATGACAGTGTTGTGAATGAATGCATACCAGCAGATCATAGATTAGATACATGTTCTACTGAAGTACTCGGCCATGTATGGAACATTAAAAGTGACACAATTTGCTTACAATCACCTTAGTCTTTGCAAATTCGGAATGAGTCAACTTAACGATCTACTCTTCAGGAAATTGCAGAGGCATTTGATCCTCTTGGTTTATTTGCTCCAGTTCTCTTGAGAGGAAACATTATCCTACAGGACCTCTCGAAAAAAAAAGAGTCAAAATGGGATGACCGTCTTCAAAGGGACGATTTAGAATGTTGGAAATCGTTAAAAACTGACTTGAAAAAACTTGTGTCTGTTGAATTTCCTAGGAATATTTTGTGTAAAGGAGATTCAACTTCTGATGAAACTGTGTTTAGACTTCTTTGCTTTTGTGATGCCTTATTACGTGCATATGCAGCAAGTTTGTACTTACATCAGTATGTTAAAGGAAAGTCAAAGTGTGATTTGGTTTTTTTCAAAAACAAAGCTTGCACCACTAAAGGGAATGCCAATTCCTAGGCTTGAGTTACTAGCAGTGTTAATTGGTGTAAGATGTTTAAAATTCGTTAAAGGTGAGCTTAACATGAAATTCATTGACACATATTTGTGGACGGACTCTCAGAGTGTTCTTAAATGGATTAACACAAAAAATAACTATCGGTATTTGTTAGGAATAGAATTTCAAAAATAATATCCGAAGAAGGAATAATATTAAGATTTGTTTCAACTAAAGAAAATCCTGCTGATAATGCAACAACAGGAATTTCTGTTGATAATTTAAGTGCAAACTATATGTGGTGGTATGGACCCCAGTGGCTTATTCAGGATGTAAAACACTGGAAGACGGAAGAACATCAAAATAGCTTTACAAACTTTACAGCTCTCCTGCAGTGTGGAGTCCGTAAAACGATTCCCCGTGCGAGAGATGTATGCTCTCTATAGTTTTCAGTTATGGTGTACTTGTGCGTGAGAGAATTTCTCATATGGATATACTATTGATACTTTCAAATTTTGGCAATTATTTTTGTAATTTTCGAAATGTAATCCAGACCACCTTTTAAGTGCCCACATCTCACTATTTTATAACGCCAAGTTTTCTTACATTCGACTTGATGAGTGCCCTGTGTTTGTCTATATGTTGTAGTTGTCCACTAGCTTAAGACACTAGTGCTTTTGTCGGGCAAAGGATGACAGTGATTGTAAGAGCACTTTGCCAGTTTAATTGATGTTTGTTGACAATCCCGCACCCATGTCCAAGAAAGACCAAGAAAGACATGGATGTAGCGTTGCTCGACAATTAGCAATTCCGCTTAAACCGGTGCTAGGGGCCGTCTTGAACTTACTATGAGGTATGAGCAAAGCTCATTGTTGAAGGCCTCATGGTGACTTAAAGATGAAGGAAAACAATAAAAGCGTTGTTCCTTTGCTTGTTTTTTACCATGTATTTGTAGGGACTTTGTCTCATGTGCATTTACTCCATATCCTTTTATTCACCATTTACAGAATTAGAGTACTAGTATGAGTCTGAGTTGTCTGCAAAACAAAAGAACAGAGATCAAAATATAATATTCAATGTACTGAAGAGTCTTCACCATTTGGAATTGATGTTCAAATTATTCAAGTTTGAAAAGATTAATTTGTGTGACAGCTTGGATGATTCGTTTTGTGTCTGAAATAAGAAAAACAAATACTTGTAAAGGAGTACTTACAATTTCTGAATTGTGTAATGCTGAGAATTTGTGGTTAAAATTCATTCAAAGAGAGACAGTTTCAATTTCTCATGAAACACCTGAATACAAAAATCTTCTGAAACAGTTGAATGTCTTTGTTGATGAAAGTGGATTGATTCGATGCAAAGGCAGATTAGATAATGCAGGAATAACGGAAGGTGCTAAGTGTCCTATTTTACTACCTAGGAAGGAAAGTATACATATCTTCTTATTGATAAAATTCACCAAGCAAATGTGCATTGTTGTATTTCACAAACAATAACCAACATGGAGAAAATATCGCGCGAGGAATAGTACATATGCGGAAAATACTACTCTAGGACTAGATTTAAGAAAAATACACAAATCTGTGTGTGTGTAATCGAAAGAGGTACGAAAATTTGTTTGTTTACACATCTAATGTAAAAAAGTGAAGCGTACATTCTAAAGATAAATTAATCAGCTATCTGCCTCTAATCGGCTGTGTACTATTCAAGAATATGCACGAACCAATAACCCACCCTACGAGATGAACATATTCTCGATTCAAGTAATGCGAAGTAAAAGCCTTCTTATACATTTATTTATGACATTTCATAATTTTTGTATGGTCCTACATGCGTATCAGGACGGGACTGGTATCAAATATTGATGAAATTATAGACAATATAATAGAGCGCTTAGCGAGAAAAACGAGTACATGCAAATAATCCTAAGTTTGGACGAGAACATGCATGATTTCTAAAGAAGCAGACAATTTTTTTCTCAAAGAGCACACACTGTAAAAAGCTTTGTTGATAAGAGAATTTACAAATTTTATCAAAAGGTTAAATGAGAGAGCATACCAACATTCGAGTATCATGAGCTGTAGAAAAGAAAGTCAAAAGAAAGATCGAATAAGAACAATATAATACATTATCATGGATCCAAATGGAGAAATTATTTTAATCAAGTTGCGATATGTTTATGTGAAGTAGTTTTACGATCTGAAGAGCAACTAATAGTTAGGGACCGACCATTTAACTTAAAGGGGGGCTATGGTTTTTTTTACTAAAAAATATTTTGGAGCTGATTTTATGTGTAAAAAAATTTCGGAAGGAGGCTTTCTGTCCAAAAATATAATGTTAATTTCGAAAAAAAAAATATTTTGTTGATACACGTGAAAAAAATAAATAAACTTTTTCGCGAGAAGCGCGAAAAAAATTTTCTGTCCAGAAAAAAAAAACATAACCCCCCCCCTTTCAGGTTAAATGGTCGGTCCCTTACTGCAAATAATAACAAGAAGTAGAATGAACAGGGTACTCGATTGATGGAGGAGATTTTATGCAATTCAAACTTATTAATTGACCAATGTTACTGTGAGAGTAAAAATAATACATGCTTACAGTCTGATGAAACATTTGATTTCAACCTTACCAGCAACAGCACTAAAATGTATGTCAATTCAGACATAATTTTGTCATGGAAAATGTTGAGCACCCATTGGTTTTGAAAATTGGTCATCAGGTTCAATTAAAGGTTTCATTCACCTTTGGACCTCTAATAAGCCACGCCGCGGAAAGTGGTGCACCCTATACACTCCCTGACAAGAGTAGACTTGGGCGTTTGATTACTGCAAACTGGTAAAAAAATATTAAAGCGATTACTGCATTCCCCAATACATCTTACTACCGAAAATTGGAAACTTTAATATAGTACAATGTTTATGTTTATCAAATTAGATGAAGTAATTTTGACTATAAAAATAACTAAACCCAGTCTTTGGTTTGTACGACAAATACCGTATTATTAGCTAAACATTGAACAATGAAAGTATTGAATGTTCTAGAATCACATAAACCAAGCTACATTTGTAGGGATCATCTGTATCATATTTATTGGTGGATAGCATATATACATACTTCCTCAAATTGTTATTTACAAAAATATAGGCCTTCGTTGTCCAGATTTTATATAGTTAGATGTATCAGGATCTGCAGTAATCACGTTCCTATGTTTACCCAGTTTGCAGTAACCGTCTACTCATGTAAGGGGGTGCTATACTAATCACTCTGTCCATCTGTCACACTTTTCTATGTTAAACGATAACTCAAGTATGCCTTAAAATATTCAAATGATTCTGTATATACACAATATTCAAGATAAGCATCACTAAGGTGTGTTGTTTTTATTTTTCGTTTAAGCGATCTGACTTTGACTTGCGGGACTCAATGTGAAGACCTGTACTATGTGATATTGGGTCCTGTACACAGCTTGACCCAATTTTGCGTAAACATTGTATTGGCCGGTGTGTCCGCGCATGACCTAGAAAACCCAGCATAGGAATGTT
This sequence comes from Modiolus philippinarum, assembly GCA_002080025.1. NCBI lineage: Eukaryota > Metazoa > Mollusca > Bivalvia > Mytilida > Modiolidae > Modiolus > Modiolus philippinarum. The sequence continues at coordinate 30,144 of MJUU01068927.1, forward strand.
AGAAAGAAAGATTTTTACAAAACAAACCATGTGGTAAAAGAAACTTATTATTTCAATGATATAATGACGCAAATTGGTATTGAAATTACAAAATAATTGAAAAGGGGGATTCGGAACCAATAGGGTGAAACAAATTAGCTGTTTTTAGCCTTTTTAAGTAAATAACGTGTTTCTCCACCAAATTTTGTAATTTATTTTTTTCGAAAACTAAAGTTGTAAACTTATTGACACAACGTTTTATGTTAGCCAAAATTGACTTTTATATCTAAAAGTCGGTGGTGCGCGGAAACACCGGATGCGCGGACAGCGGTTCTCCCACTGTACATTCTTGTTGATGAGCAAATCACATACTCTAAGTACTGCTACTGTTAGCGTTTTCTATATTGGTATTACTTTCAATATAATTAAAAAACGCAACGCTACTTTTTGTCATGTTCTAGTCCTCTGTGTATTTTTATTGCATGTCCTGATAGTCGTACAGTAATACTTTAATCTTACATAATATTATTAAGCAATCTGGATCGAAAATCATTCTATAAATAAAAAACAATAGTTCCACTGACTTTTCTAATCATAAATAAACATAAAGTTACCAGAATTATACCAAATAAAGATAGTCCGTGCTACGAGCTGAAATCGTCCGCTTTGATGTAAACGATTAGACTGATCGGTTCGTTGATGATTGAAAGATATAACGGTGTGTTCGATAAGGTAAATTGAAATTATGATGGAGTAAGAGTGTGTATTTAGAATAGGCATACTGTTTTATATTTATTACATTAAAATTTAATTTATTTTTTATATCTAAGTGTAAAATTTCATGACAAACCGTAGATAACTTGCATGTACAGTCCTCTTTTTATTTATTTCCCTATGTTGGTTCTGCCATGTGAATATGTGCCATTCGACAAAAATTCTTGATTCCAAAGATTCGATCTACAGTGAAATATGTGATTCAAAGTGTTTCATTTGTCGGAAATATTAATGTCACCATTTCCAAAAATTCGTGTTTCGGAGACAGTTAAAGAAGTTAAAAAAGCAAAGATAGCAGGAAAAACTTACAATGGCCGAACATTACAATCACATGCCACAATCCACCGGGGAACTGCACACGAAAAACAATAAAATGCCAGTGCCTTTTTTTCATTGTGGATTAGATTATTTTGAACCGATTTCTGTGAAATATTTTGGTAATCCAAAGAAAAGATGGGTTTGTCTTTTCACTTGTATGGTAACACGAGCTATACAACTTGAAGTTATACAAGATATGTCACTGAAGAGTTCTTATATGCCGTTCGTAGCTACTAGAGGAACACCGCATGTCATCATTAGTGATAATGCTTCCCAACTGAAAACAGCTGACAACACAATAAGATTAGTGTGGAAAACTGTGATTTTGGATTCCAATGTTAAAAATCATGTCGGCAATACTGGTATTTGTTGGAAATAACCGAGCTGGCTCCATGAATTGGAAGGTTTTATGAAAAATTTGTTGGTATAGTTCAAAAATCCTTTCGCAAAATGCTACTTAGAAAATTGGTCATAGATATTCCACTGCAAACAGTGAATCCTGATATTGGTGTTCCAGATATCAGTTGTGATATTGAAGACCTAGATTACAGACCAGTTGAAAGTTCTGCTCGTAGATTGTTAGATATTTGGAGAAAAGGGCAGACACTTTTAGATACGTTCTGGAAATTATTGAAAAATGAATATCTTCTGAGTTTAAGAGAAAGAATAAAAATGGATTTAAAATGTAAAAGAATTCAATCGTCTAGTTCAGTGAATATCGGTGATATAGTTATAATACAAGAAAATAATCCCAGAGCATTTTGGAAATTGGGGAAGAAATCAAATTTATTCAAAGTCAAGATAGAAATATAAGATCAGTTAGACTTCAACTTTCGTCAGGGAGGATCGGCAGACCACTTAATTTATTATATCCATTGGAAATCAAAAGCGAATCAACAAAAGATGAAAATAGGTTGTCTAATGAAGGAGAGAAAATAGGTGAAAAAAGAATAAAGAGAAAGACTGCCATTGATGCAGGGAAGAAAATAAAATCATATAGTTTTATTAAATATCGATATTTGTACATTTAGAGGTAAATGTGTACTGTCTATTTATAGAAGTTTTAATACCTAACACATTGTCCTTTATTCAGTTCAACGGAATCACTAAAATGAGACACGGAGCACCCGTCAAAATGCACGATTATTTCATGCGCTTTCCTACTGTATATAAGTGTCCATCTTTTGTAATTATTTTCATTCAAATAAAAGTTTCAAAATGGTCTACATGTGTGATATATATGGCACGCCGTTTTTATATTTATTTCACGTTCAAGATATCTTATTTGATATATAAGATATCTTTATTAGTTTATAAAGTAAGTGAGAACCGAACCGTCAATCAAAACAACGAACAATCCATGGACAAAGGCAAAATCAGACACGCTAAGAAACAAAGGACACCACTTGAGTACGGGACAAAAAAGTAAAATGATCGAAGACACACATACAGATGAACAACACGGACCCAATAAAAAACCATGGGTGAGATCAGGTGTACCGATAGAGTAAGCATCTCCTGCTTCTTATGAGACATTTCAACTCCGGTAGTAAAGTCGAATCCGATAGAGGAAAACAAACTTTAGTTGTAGAGGGAAAGATCTGTTGTCATCTGGGAAACAGATATCCCATAGCGATCCACAAGATCGTCGACCGTAAAACTTCTGTAGTGATGACTATAAGTTTTTTGTAACGTACCCTTGCTTAAGTAGTCTATTTGTAAGCAACTGAGCTCTATCAAGGAAGTCACTGTAACGACCACAAGCCCTTGATAAGATATCTTATTTAAATTGAAGAAAATAAGATATCTTCTTTAATTTATCAGATATCTTATTAAGTATATAAGATATTTAATATATCAGATATCTTATTTGATTTATAAGATATATCTATTAGTTTCTAAGATATCTTTAAAAGACATTATTTAAAAAATATCTTAATTATTTTATAAGATATCTTATTTAGTTTATAAGATATCTTTTTAATTGAATAAGATATCTTAATTATTAAATTAGATATCTTTGATATTTAATAAGATATCTTTACAACCAGTTTAATCAGATATCTTATTTAGTAAATAAGATATCTTAATTCGTTTATTAGATATCTTATAAACTTTATAAGATATCTTATTTAATATATTAGATATCTTGTTTAGTTTATAAGATATTTTATTTAATATATAAGATATCTTATTTAAATCGAAGTAAATAAGATATCTCATTTAATTTATAAGATATTTCATTTAGTATATAAGATATTTTATTTATTTTATCAGATATCTTATTTAATTTATAAGATACCTCTCTTAGTTTTTAAGATATCTTTATAAAAAATTCTATAAAAGATATCAAAATTAGTTAAAAAGATATCTTATTTAGTTAATAAGATATCTTTTTAACTAAATAAGATATCTTAATTATTAAATGAGATATCTTATATATTTAATAAGATATCTTTAATAACAGTTTAATAAAATATCTTATTTAATATATCAGATATCTTATTTAATAATTAAGATATCTCAATTAGTTTATAAGATATCTTATAAACTAATAAAGATATCTTATATATTAAATAAGATATCTTGAAAGTGGAATAAATATAAAAACGGCCTGCCATATATATATATATGCTATAAATAGTAAAAATACAGAAAAAATTTAATACGTCACCAGAAAGAGAAACATGCTGAAAACTACGAGTTTTGGAACTGTGTTGTCAGAAATTATAATACTAAACTCATTAGAAGACGTTACCTGTTCAAGCATTTAATATCTGTTCATCAGTTTCCGAATGACGCCGCTTGAATGGCCGCTGTAAATTCTTCTAGGGGTGATAAAATACCAGTAGGACATTATGTAGAAATAAGTGATGATGACATCGTGGTATATTTGCTTGATGATGTTGATAATATTTCAGCAATAAATGATTTTGATGTAGATGAATTCATAAGTGTGTTCAATACCCGTCAAGCAACAACCAATGAAACAGTCAAGTACTGAAAGTGAATATTCTGAAAAGAAAGATATGAATATAAACGAGAACAACAACATAAATGATCAAAATTCTATGGATTGTGTTTTATATGGATAGTGTAAATTCTATGGACAGTGTAAATTCTATTGATAGTATAAATGAAGATGTTCACACAAGTGATGTTTTGGAAGAAAATGTCATCATTATTAGTGTTACAGAAGAAAATACTGAGAGAGCGACGGAACCATCACATCTACAAATAGTAACACAAACAATTACATTAATCGTTACAAGAACAATAAATTTTCTACATGGTGAAGAAGTTGAAAGTACTACAGTGGAACCTCCAAAAACCGGCCACTGTCGGGACTAAAGAAATCGGCCGGTTTATAGGGGTTCCGGTTTTCAGATGTTCCGAAATCGGTCTTCTAAATCTGAACACCAATACCGAAAGTGTAATACATGATCTATTAGGTCAGTTTAGGATGTAAGTTAACTATTTCGGTATATGTTCCTGCATTCTTGTAAATTTCAATCAATAAAATTTCAATCAATATTACAAGTTATCTGTCGAAATACATTTATTTATCGATGAAGATGACGAGAGATATGTGACATGTTGCATAAATTTGCTCAATTTTATTGTCTGCGAAAATAGTCGTCCGGTTTTCAGAGATTTATTTTAGAAGAAAATACACGCTTGGGACCGATCCATATGGCCGGAATTCGGAATTTGGAGGGGCCGGTTTTCAGAGGAAATTTTAACTTATTTATATAGGTAAAAATTCCGGACCGAAACATATCGTTCGATTTATAGAGAGATCAGGTTTTTAGAGGGGCCGGTTTTCGGGAGTGACACTGTACAACATTTGACAAATATTTATTTTGAAAGTTATTAATTTGATTTATCTTTCCTCGCGTGAGAGTGTCACGAACGGGGCTTTACTTATTGACATTTTTGTTATTGTTTAAGTATTTGGACGGATGAGCATAAAGCAATATATCTTCCGACTTTTCGTCGCGGGGGCATAAAAAATGCCAAGAAAATTCAAGAGACATTTGGAAGATGGGATGTTCTCATTTTACAACTTGGTTTAAAATAAAATACTAGCAAAACTGTATTTGGTATTTTTTCCGATTCTTACTTGATGGTTTGATTCGAAAGGTACGAGCCATAAATTGTTGATTAAACATAAATAATATTTGATTCTAGAGTTAGTCCTTTTTTCATAGCCTACTTAAAGTTAATCAGATAGAGAGCAATAGATATTAAATGATTGAAACCATTAAGGACATATGAACTTTTCATTTTTACACTTTATTGCTCCTTAGGTACGTACATGTACAAATGTCATATTTTTTTAATTAAGTGTTTTTTTTTCTTTTCTTTTTTTTGTCATATCAAGATCACGTTTTTACGTTTTTTAACAATAAAACCTTAGTAATATCTGAAGCAATTTGGGTGTATCTTTATATTTTTTTTACTTTCATTAGAATTTTCATTTCAATTAATAAAGCCTTATAATTCAAAGAATGCTCTTATTGAAACATATCAAAGTACACATGTTAACTGTACATGTGTTAACTTGGTAAATGGCAATGATAAAGCTTAACGCTCAATGCTATTACTAAGCACCCTTGTATGAACAATGTCGGTTTCCTTTGTATTCGTATATCTTCAGAAATTCCTATGAGACTATTGTAACAATTAGAAGAATAGTGTATGGAAAGTTCTTAAAAAAATGCACATTTCGATTCCATAACTAGAAATATCAAGCACAGATATCGTTTGTCTGAATCCATTTAAGCAATTAAACCAAACCATGTGGGCATGATCTATTGGAAATCCTAAACATTGACTCGTTATAGTATTTTGAGGCTAATTGGACGGATATGAGAAATCAAAGGCCCTTAAATAGGACTACTTATCCGAAACCACGAGCAAAGCTTTGTACTAGGACACAGTTCAAGAGAGAATATTTTACGAAAGGATATGGAGTAAATGAACATGAGACCATAACACATACACGCCTGGTAAAACAGATCGTCTCAACAAAATGATAAGACGACAAAAAGGTATCTGCAACTTCCAGCTGACGGCATCCGTCAACGATTGCAAGGCAAGTTCGTGGTCTCGCAATCACACATATTTTAAGACATATTTTGAAAATCAAAGAATGCTACTCTCTTCCGATATAATTGTGTGGTAATGTCCTGCTTTCCGCTTTGACGAAAGCTTGAAATAAAGGAGAACTTACTTTTTTCCCATGCAGCAACAAGTTGAATTTGTGTATGATTGGTTATAATTTCATGCCGAGACGTTCCAATGCAAAATGTTCACTTATTCAATCAGTAAGTGATAATCACTTTCTTTTCTACTGGTAATTGAAAATCGCACGGAAAGCTGCTACGATGATCATAAACTGTAGAGCTTGATGTCGTTGCTATGGCAATTGTCCTTCACGTCTACATACTGTTTTCTCATCTAATCAAGCCTGAAAGTATCGATAATGTATTCTTTTGATCTATTTTATAAACCGATCGTCGTGGCATGACACAAAGACAGAGAAAAGGAATCCACTGACCCAAAGCAAAAGAAACCAACCTCCAAAAAAACCAGCAGCTAAGGAACCTTCAACAAAGCCAGTCGGGAGGGAAGCTCAATCTCATAAAAAGACATAAACTACAACACAAAAGAAAGTCAAGACACCAAGGAAGTAGTGAAGTCAGAAGCTTATCTCCTACATATGCAAGCAAAGCCCTTTGAAGGGCTACCAAAAGCTCTCGAAAAGATATTTAATTGTATCACCAATTTTCAAAGGAAAAAATAGCTTTTCCATAAGTATAGTGTATTTTCTCTTTCTTACTTATCTCCCTATTTATCTATTTATTTATTCATTCATTTCTTTCTTTATTTATTTACTTATTGAAATCAGCCCTCAATATTGAAATTTCATTCTTTGTTGAGTCCAGTTCTCGAAATCCCGTCAATTTTTCTCAACAGTCTCCAGTTCCCACATGGGTAATATTTAAAAAACACTATTGAAAAGTAAACGTTTCCCGGTTCTCGATCTTAATTCTAACCGGTTCCCGACATCAGTTCCTATTTTCCCGTGCATCTTCATTTCCTACGATCCCTTACCCGCTCACCAAAAAAAGTCAAATCTTCATGCTTCCTGCTCACTCCAAAGCCGACCCGCAAACCGCACTGAGACGCACAATAGTTCCCCGTGTGAATATGACCAGCTTTTAATCGGGTAATATCACAGACTCTGGGCTTCGGGCTGCGATCTTTTTAAACATGGGGCTCCGGCCTCCAAAACTAGGGATCCAACACAAGAACGGCGGGTTCCGACACTGGGTGCTTCGGAATCCCAACACAAGGAAACCGGGTTTCACTCACTGGGCTACTGGTTGCACTCACCGGGCTCTTTCTTGTTGTTTCTTTTGTTGTACTTTTGTTCTATACTAATATTTGTTTTAATTTTTAGTGTAACGATTGACTCTTTAATAAACTTCGCCAATTATTTTTGTAAATAACTTTTAGAAAAGATACTTTCCAATAAAAACATTTAGGAAACAAAAAACTGTGAGGAAATTTAAAATTTTGTTGCCATGACCAAAGATATTTGATAATATCATGTCAATATAATGATAGCAAGGTAAAAGTTAATAGAAATCATTTATATACTGTCTGGTATGATTAGACAGCTCTAAACAATCTCAATTTTTGAACGGACCGGGTAAGGGGGTCTTATTACATAACACATTAATTTTGCAAATTTTCAAAAAACATTTTAATGTGCGTGAAGTATCGTATTATATTATCGTTAATCTGTCTGATTATTTTCAAATATTGCCGCGCCAAACAAAAGCAATAACTACAGAAAATGTCAGAATTCAATCTTACAGGAAACATTTCTGCAAATAAAAAAAAAACAAAACAAAAACAAAACAAAAAACAAAACAAAACAAAACAAAGCAAAAACAGAAATTTACAACGAGCAAAGTTTAAATGGTGATTGAAAGGATATGGAGTGTGCCTTTTGCTTCCGATACTTGTAGTTGAAATAGTTGCCTATATTTTATAACAAGAACTTGAGATAAGATCAATTATGGGATATGCAATTAGTTGTGCTTATTATAAAAACATGTCTGACCATGTACATTCAATTTCAGACTTTCAATAACTTTGGCTCATTTAAAGACAGAAGGTCTCAACCAGCGACAGTAGTTCTCAACCTAAGACAGAAGATCTCAACCTATCAAAGTTGTGGACATTAATATGTTAAAGGCTTGTATCGCTCCTATTTCTGCAATTGCAGCGAGTCTATCAATAGTATCCTATTATCCAAACATATTATTTTCACGGAAATCTCTTTTAACGCTATGAAATGCGTGACATAAGTTTTTCCAACTATGAGTCCTATGGCCATTTCGGAAATCAATTCCTCATCAGCAGCACTAGAACCGAAACATAGGAAATCCACAATTTCTAAAAATTTTTAAAAAGCATAAAGCCAATCGAAATCCGAATAATCAGTAAAACCAAGTAAAGCTAAGAACAAAACAATGATGGAGGGAGTTAAACCTTCGGTTTTTGAATTTACAAAATTTAGATAAAAGCTATAAACAAGGTGTACACATAATATATAATCTCATGTACAAGTACACCATATATAAGAAAAATAAAGAGCATACATCTCAAACACGAGGAATTGTTCTACCAGCTCCACACTGCATTACAAGACAAACTCCTGTATTAAAAATTTTACGAAAGGAAGCATGTTTTGACATCTCCTTTGAATCTTTTAATACATTTGGATGAAATTTAACAGTGAGTGAGTATTGGGTTCTTTGAATTTTTCATAGCTACAGATAAACATAATTTTTCTCTCCTACATTAAACCTGATAATTGTTGGACCACGCAAAAATGCAAAATATTGCACAGATTGTAGAAGGTTCAGTACAATTTTTTTTCTTATTTATCAATAAACATGACACCCAACGCAAGACATTGCAAGCGTATTAATTGTTTTTATCAAAATTCTTAAAGTGGCTCACTCATCACATCAGATTTCGAAACTTTTTGGTTGTCTCCGGTTTAACAGACCATAATTTTTTATTTCATGAAAGTCTAACTTAGGTCAAATTAAGACGCCTGACAATTTTTCATAAAATTCTTGACAATAATTCCTAGATTTTAGACCTGATATCTAACTAAGTGAAAATCCAGAAAAAAAACCATTTCGCGCCAAATTTTAATGTTTTGTATCTCCTACCTATATATATTTCTTCTAACCATTTCATTTGATTTTCAATGTTTAATCAATTCAAATAGGTGAAAAAAAAATCATTTTTATATAGAACTTCAGGAGTGAGCTTCATTATGTTTTCAGAAAAAAGTTTTTGTGAATTAGTATTTTTACTAAAAGATAAAGGAAATGCATTGAGCTAGTCAGCAGTTTTGCGGCGAGCTCTCTTACCCATCTTTCTAAATTACGTTTTGTCATATGGATAGTAGTCATTGAGTTAGTAGTCTACCTGTATTGGGTTTTATTCACATGTTCATTATACTATAGGGATAGAGAAAGGGGAGGTTCGGGTATCAATAAACCGGTTTAACACTACCACTGGCATTTGCTAGTGCCGCTATCAAGTCCTACTATCCCGAGTTCCTATCGTTATTTATGTTTGTCTCTTGTCTTCATTACTGTTTTTTTAGTGCAATTCGCTTATGAATTGTGACTGTGATTGTAGTTCCCAGCCATTGTAGGTGTTTACTGTTATCCTGTTTTGGTAATTGTATATGAATCTCTGAAAAATTAGAAAATGATAATTGAGAAGGCAATATTATAGACAATGCAGAATATTTACTTCCAAACTAGGTTCTAAGGAGGTCATTTACATTTGATGCAAACATACAAAATTAGACAATTTATAGACAAGCAATATTAATAATAATATTATCATAAAAATAGATAAATAGATGAATAAATAAAATGACATCGACTGTTCACATTTCCTCAATGTACAAATCACATTATATTTACCTTCTTGAAACCTAGTTGATTACAAAACTGATGTGGAGATTCCTTAAAGATATAATAACGTACTATAGAACTACCTTTCTAACTTGTAGCACTTTTGAAAACGCCACACACATTAATATTCAATATTTTGTTTTACTAGAACATTTGTTTTTTTCAAACTGAACTGCCAATATATTTATTTGTAATAACAAAAGCTGAAAATACATGTAACAAAATTCCGCATGACCTGCAATACACGGCATTGAGTGCATGCTAATAATATTTTAGCGTATTGATTTTAAGCATGTCTGGCTATGCCAGGGTGAGCTATTGCCATCACTTGGCGTTCGTCGTCCGTCCGTCGTTAGCTCACTTTCAAAAATCTTCTCCTCTGAAACCACTGGGTCAAATTGGACCAAACTTGAACTGAATCATCACTACGGTACATTTGTGTATCTAGTTTCAAATTTGTTATTTTGTATGTCTTAAGTCAAACAACATGGCTGTCGTTACGAAAAATAGAACATAGGGGTAAATTACAGTTTTTGGCAAATCACTCAAAAAGCGTTACAGATATCAATAATCTGACAGAAGTAAAAATGATCACCATGAGAAGATCTACCCATGCTGAAATTTTGAAGAAAATCTTATGACCCGTCTAAGAGTTATTGCCCTTTTTCCGTAAAATTTTCAAAATTTTGATGTTTTTTTTTATTTTTTTATTAAAAAAAACTATAACAGATAGAGGTTAAGTTTAAATTGCAAAAACGTTTAACATGTTAAGATCTACCCACATGGATATTTTGAAGAAAATCCAAGTACCTATATATGAGTTGTGGTCCTGTATTGGTCAAATTTTTCGTGATTTTTTACTTTTTGTCCTATATTTCAAAAACGCTTTGAGATAGAGGTCGAGTTAAAGTTGCAAAAATGTTCAGCATGTTAAGGACTATATTTTATTGAACACGTTCAAGTTTTCCGACCGCTTCCAAGATGGCCGCCAGCGGGGAACTTAGTTTACCATTTGACCTAATAGGAATATTTATACAAAGAACTTCTTGAGAACCACTGAATGGATTTGAACCAAACTTGGCATGAACGATGCTCATGAGGTGCTGACCAAGTGTTGTTACTTTGGTACTGATCCATCATCCAACATGGCCGCCAGCTTAGATCTTAATTTTAACATTGGACTCTATGCATACAAAGAACTTCTACTTTAAAACCACTAAATGAATTTGAACCAAACTTGGCATGACTGATGTTTATGAGGTGCTGACCAAGTGTTATTACTTTGGTGCCAATCTGTTGTCTTACATGACCGACAGCATTGGACCCTTTGGGAAATGCACACAAAGATCTTCTGGAGAACTGCTGAATGGATTTAAATCAAACCTGACATGAATGATCCCTGTCAGGTGCTGACCAAGTCACTAGCTGTGAACTTAATTTAACAAAAGATCTTCTAGAGAACTGCTTAATAGATTTTATCCAAACTTTGCTTATGAGAAGCTGACCAAGTGTTGTTACTTCAGTGCTGATCTATCATCCAACATGGCTACCAGCAATGAATTGGACCCTAAGGGGAAATTCATACAAAGATATCATGGAAAAGCATTGAATTGATTCAATTTAAACATTGCATAAATGAAACTTTGTGAGATTTTGACCAAGCTTGTTACTTTGGTCCTGATCCGTTTTCCGACATGGCCACTAGTAGCAAAACTTAGTTTAACGTTGGACCCAGTGGGAAATTCATCAAAAGATCTTCTTCTCTGAAACTGATTGGACAATTTCAGTAAAATTTTGATATGATAGTCCTTATGTGACCCTCTTCAAAGTTTTATGTTAAGTAGCTGCCAGTAGGGAACGAAGATTAACATAGGCCCTTTAAGTTTGGAAACTGCATTCAAAAATCTTCTATGAAACTGCTTGAACAATTTTAATTAAATCTTATAAAAAGTTTCTGATTTTTATGTGTTCATACACCAGCAAAGATAGACTATCAATTGGGAATTATAGTGTTGCAGGACCCAGGTGAGCGATACAGGCTCTTGAGAGCTTCTTGTTTTATTGTCCGCTATCAAGCCTTGACGGTACTTAAACATTTTTCCACCTTAATTTTTTTATTTTGGAATCATTTTTTTTCATTTTTATCAGTGAAAATATCCCCTTCGATGTTNCTGCCAGTAGGGAACGAAGATTAACATAGGCCCCTCAAGTTTGGAAACTGCATTCAAAAATCTTCTATGAAACTGCTTGAACAATTTTAATTAAATTTTATAAAAAGTTTCTGATTTTTATGTACATACACCACCAAAGATAGACCATCAATTGGGAATTATAGTGTTGCAGGACCCAGGTGAGCGATACAGGCTCTTGAGAGCTTCTTGTTTTATTTTCCGCTATCAAGCCTTGCCGGTACTTAAACATTTTTCCACCTTAATTTGTTTAATTTTGGAATCATTTTTTTTCATTTTCATCAGTGAAAATATCCCCTTCGATGTTCTCAAAACGAAATATTTTTCCATTAACAGACAGTTTCACCTTTGTATTTCTAATCGGATTTTTCAGCTCCTCCAAATTGTCAAGCCTTTGTACTGTTCAGAACAGATATTAGCAATATCATTGATTTTTGCCTGAAAATGCAAAAAAAACAAAAAATGCATTTTCTGGACACATTTCAGCATGAAACACAACTTCTTGACAAAATTATCAACAATGTCTTTGTCTTAAATGTTTTGCCAGTGTGATAGCAATTAGCAGACCATTTGAGAATTTGATGTGGACCACTTCATCAAAAATTGATATTGTAAAAAAAGAAATTAAAAGTACACTAAAATAGCTGACTGCAAGAATTTAAGCATGCACTTCGCTAATTAACTAAGCATAAAAGATAATTTTTTTATTACATAGTATCAGGTGTTGCGTTTTCATAGGCACTCCTACGTATGGATGTAATAGATATTGTTTAATTTACCAGTATGACCATCAGGAAATTCAAATAACCCTTTAAAGAGAAACCTTAGTAAAAGTTTTTAAATGCCTGACTCGAGTAAATCAATCAGTTTTGAACGTATGTTTGTAATTATATGTGTTTGTTGTGTTGAAGTCTAATGTATTTCCTCCTTCTTTTTTCCCCGTTCTGCCATTTCTCTGAAACTTTGATCATACAATTAACGTATTTTCGTCTTTCTGTATTCCATTCCTTATTTTTATCATTAAATGCAACAATGTTGAAACAAAGATAATGCGTAACTGACCGATTAATACATATTCTGAACGTCTATTACTGTTTGTTATTGGTGATATATTTTGTGAATCAAAAAGGTCTGTATCGTTGACAATTATGTATGATCTACAATGGATTGAAGACTCTCATGACTAACATTGTAATCTTCTGTGTTACAGTTAATGAATTACAAGATGTTGCAGGGGAACTTTACGACTTCCAGAAACGGAAAATGTAAGCGATAAAATAGGAATTATTTATTTACAACTATTTTCAGATCCAAATATGATAAAACGATCAGATATTTACGACGAACGTCGACCCGTGGTACAGTACAAAAGAAGCCATTTGATTTGCTCAGTAGCAGAGACATATATGTCCCTGTAAGTAGACACCTTAGTTGGAATTCATATAAGGTTTAAGTGACTAGTAACATTTGATGGTCTTAAAATCAAAAGTGTTTAAAATCTCATGGGTCATATGAATTTTTTGAAATTCAAGACACTCTAATTCAGATGTATTCACTCGATCTGTGTATTGTATTAAGAGAGCATTGCATAGCCATATAGAGTACCGGCTAGCTGCATTTATCATGAATCTCAAACATGTTGCTAGCATCTAAAGGATTGAAAGACAAGAGTGCAAAACCCAAGTCCCTTCGAGTCAAAATGTGCGTATCTGAATTCTCATATAGCATTAATTTTGAAATAATCAGAGACCATTGAAATTTTTAGACCAATTTGATAAAATTTTATTGCTGCTTTTACATGTAAATGTTTATCATTTCTTTACCTTGGTAGGGGTTATCTTTTCCTTAATATGAAAAGCACGTATCTGTTTTTGTTGCAAAATGTTCTTTTGCTGATGATACATCTTCTGCTTCAGCATCGTAATAAGATCTTTTGATATGCATTGACGAAGATGGACGTTTGAAATCTTAGCGATGATTTTAACTTCCCAATGGTGAACTTTCCCTTTATGAACTGCAATTTACCTACCTCTCCTGCCTTTGAAGTGTACATTTCAAAGTTGATTCGTTACTGTCGAGCATGTAGTTTATACAGCGATTTTTTGAAAGGAACCAAAACACTTTCCCAAAGCTGCTAGGTCTGGGATTTATTCAGCCTTTGTACAACTGTAACTTTCATCCCTTCAGAAATTCTATAGCCGTCACCATTACATCATTGCCAGATATGACGTGTCAAATGAAAACGAACATTTTCAGCTAGATTTCACATCTTCACGGATTTGACATTTCCAGATTTGATTCAACCCTGGATTGACTTACTGATAGTGTGACGGGTGCCGCTTAGCAAAGCAGGACATCCAGAGCATCTAATACCACTCCTGGTTTTTATGGGAGTTCATACTGTCAGTACTTTAGTTTTTCGTGTTTTCTTGTATATCATACTGTGAAAATTTCGTCAGGGATGCTTTTGCTACCGTTTTGTCTTTGTGATTGTTTCAGTGTTATAGAGGCTTACAAAACGCTTTTCAAATTTTCACAATTGTTTGAGGATAAGAGAAGAAACATGTACCATGGATTTCATTGTTTTTTTTTTGTTTTTTGTTTGTCTAAGGGTTAGACAATGACTAACCAAACCGCTACCAAAAAGACCTTTTAAAACACTATATGCCTCACTGATAGTGTGATAGATGTTGCTAGCGGGGCAGGACATGCTAACCCTTCCGGAACACCTGATGTCACCCCGGTTTTTTATGGGAGTTTACACTATGAGTGCTTAAATTTAGGTCTTAATGTCGCCTCTTTATTTCCGTGCCTTTTGGCTGTTTTACGTCCTTGTTTTGTGTATGTCTTTCTCTGTTGTTGTTTGTTTCATGTCTTTGGACTTTGATTTTTGTAATCATCACTTTCCTTGTTCCTTCGGTATTCTACTGCAATTGTCCCATCAAAATATCTTAATTCTGTTTAGTTTACAAATGGCCAAAATCAAACCAAATTTTCCGTCCGCCATGTGCCAATTGTTCGTTTCGGTTATTTTTTTACTTATTTTTTTTCTGCTGGTGGACTGTTAGTCCCCGAGAGTTTTCACTAACCCAGTAGTCAGTACTTCAATGCTGACCCGAAAACCGATTGTATTGAAATTTGCAATATCTAAATTTCCAAAATTTTGTTTAAGTCTAAGGAGTATCTCCCTCATGCATAGCTCTGTCCATAGCTGACGTTTGGCTTTTCTATTTAGATCCGTTTAGTGATTTATTCTCTATTACCAAGGGTTATATCAGGTGTACAGGTAGAGTAAGTATCTCCTGTTTCTTAGGAGACACCACGAACAAAGTGCATGACTGATATGGTACTCCAATTATGTAACAACACGGTAAAATCCTGTACAAGTCTGAGTCAGTAACGTACACAATATTCGTTCGAGTATCCCAATTGTCTTTCTCAAGAAGTGTTCCTCAATTTATACAATAATCTGAGTAATACTGAATATGTAACCAAATGTTGACAAGCCGACAACAATCACCCACACAAGAATTTAGGCTTTGTTGCCTTGCCGAAATCATTTGCACAGTAGAAAAAAAGAGTCAGATACGGTTTGATTTTCGGGCCGGAACAGTAATTTGACGGCTTTTCCTTCGTTGTCGCATATACATTTACTCCGTATCTTTTCATTGTTTATTTATAACCTTTAAAGGAATAAATCTCGAAGAAGATAATAATTTTATGTAATTTTACATTAAATTGACATAGTTTTACCTCTCACACCCACAATGTCCTCTTTTATATATTTTATGTAAAATACGGACATAAATTAAATTAATTAAACCAACATGATCATCAAAAAATGTCAATTGCCTATTTGAAGGAAGTTTATGTGAAGGCTTGTGTTATATATCATTTTAATTATTATGAAGGTCGAAAGAACAATTCTGATTCGCCAAAAAAAAAAACTGCCATAATTGGAAAAATATGACACATTAACATTTTCGTAATTGGTTTCTAATAATTCCAATGTTTGCAGGAACTGGGATATAACGGATGTAAGAGTATTTTATAACAATTGAAACCAAACTAAAGTTACTTATTTGATGGGTGAAACTATGGAAGCATGGAGGTGACATGTGATTTTTTTTCTTATCTCCTGGCTACAAGATACTATCTCGTTCCCACGACATACTAAGTGGCCACGAGATAGCTATGTCGTTACCCCGAGATACTATCTCGTTTCCACGACTTACTAAGTCGTGGCCACGAGATAGCTCACTCGGTCCAACGACATACTAAGTCGTGGCCACGAGATAGCTATGTCGTTCCCCCGAGATACTATCTCGTTTCCACGACTTACTAAGTCGTGGCCACGAGATAGCTAACTCGTTCCCACGAGATACTAAGTCATGGCCACGACATACTAAGTCGTGGTTACGATAAGTCGTGACCACGAGATACTAACTCGTTCCCACGTCATACTATATCGTGACCACGAGATACTATCTCGTTTCCACGGCATACTAAGTCGTGGCCACGATATAGCGTTGAATATGAGCGAAGCTCGTTGTTGCAGGTCTCATGATGTATAAGTATCTCGTGGCCACGTCTTAGTATGTCATGGGAACGAGTTGGTATCACGTTGCCATGACTTATATGTCATGGGATCGAGATAGTATATTGTGGCCACGACATAGCTATCTCGTGGCCACGGCTTAGTATCTCGTGGCCAAGACTTAGTATCTCGTGGCCACGACTTAGTATGTCGTGGGAAGGAGATAGTATCTCGTTGGAACGACATAGCTATCTCGTGGCCACGACTCAGTAAGTCATGGGAACGAAATAGCTCTCTCGTGGCCACGACTTAGTATGTTGTGGGAACGAGATAGTAACTCGTGCCCACGACATTGCTATCTCGCGTGGCCACGTCATAGCTATCTCTCGTAGCCACGAGATAGAAAAAAAATTCACATGTCCCCTCCATGCTTACGTATATAACAGTTATCAGAAAAGGTAACCTTTATTCTTCAGATCAATTACATATTTATTAACGATGTGAAAGTGTTGAGGACGTCATTCCTAATGCATTTCTTTGAAAAAAAATACATAATTCAAGTCATTTACAAAGAATACATCTTTTCTTAGATGTATTATGCTAGCAAGTTCTGATTTTGAACACCATTCCGTCATACAATGTATACTAAAATGTCCATGTGATTAGTAGTTCAATTTTAGGGCTTTTCTTAAATATTGCTATGCTTCTTTGCTGGCTGTGTAGTTGTTAATCTATTTAATTCGGATGATAGTGATAGTCACGTGACATATCATGCATCAGATAGTGGGTTCTATTTTTGCTTTAGAATAAGTTGTATTTTTCAGATCTGTGCAGGCTTTGAATTTAGCAAAATTCTAAAACAGCAACGACAAAAACATATTCATTTGTATCTCTTACATGTATGTAATTAATATCAGGTGAGTAAAACATTTTCGTTAACTCGTAGTGGTTTCCACTCCAAGGAGAATGATTCTTAATCTAACATTTGTTTTATAAATTTATATATGACACATAATACTAAATTGCAAAATTAAATGGAAACTTATTAAAGTATTTGAAGATAAATAGCAAAATACCGAAGTTACTGTAAATTTATTTTCTGCATATGCGCATTTCGAACAACTTATGTCTTATCAGTGCAGATCAAACCAAAACATTTGGAAGTCCACCACCCACAAAAACGTATAAAAGCTGTAAAAATGTTATTTTCACGAAATAATATAAATAATGGAAAGATATGGAGTAAATGCACTGAAGACAATTCCTTAAGGGAGATGGACACTATTGCGCTGCGCAATTCATTTGCGCATTGAAAAAAAAGGAAACGGGTTAAGTTGATTTTCTGGCCGGAAGAATACTATGTCAGAATTTTCCATTGTGATGTTATAATAGAATGACAGAGGTTAAACGTCATAGTTTTCTTATTTGCCGCGAATTACTTCCCTTTTCCAGTATATAATGTTTTAACCGAATACTTTATCATTGTAATCAATAGATCAAATCATAAACCATCTATTTATAAAAATACAGAAATATAAAAAAGAACGGAAATGGGGTAAATGTCAAGGAGACAACATCCCATATCCAGGTTAAAATGACCCTAAACAAAGCATCTAGGGGTCACCGTATGGTCTTCAACACAGTGAGGAACCTCACGCTATATAGCAAGCCCTAAATCACCGGGTACATCGACACACATGGGGTGTCGGCTCTGTGTAGTAAGGGGTGTCGGTTTTTTTGTGATGAAATGGGGTAAATTGAAGGTAAGATCATGATTTGTTACAAAAGTAGACCTTATAGATGTAACCAATGTATCTAACGAAGTACCCCAATTATCAAGGAATGCGTAACACCTAAACACTATATGATATACCGTACAGTTTCCACAAACACTCTTCCTGACTTTTTGTGGTACAGGTCATGGCAACTTTTCAGGCTTGTCATTCTCTCATGAAGCACTGCTGAAATGTATAATGTAGTCTGTTTGACTTGTATGACACCAGTAGGTGTTTAATTTAAGTATTAATCATCTCGATTAAAATATAACGTAGACATAGGTCGAAATGCATAAAATTGTGTATGTGTCTCATGGGGTGTCAGTGTCGGTGAAGGACGGGGTGTTGGCTTATATGTTAAAAAATATTAACTTTTGTTATTTTATTCTTTTGTAAATAGTTTTTAAGCGCATGTAATGACTTCTCTATTCCCAATGGCTTAGCCGACCAAATTTCTTTTTTTTTGGTGGGTCGCCTTTCATTTCGTCAGTTGGTAAAGGCGGTGGTAACTGATTTGAATTATTGCTTCTCCATGTTCGGTCTCAATGATTGCGACCCCAGCAACTCCGTCCCCTAATTACTACGACCCCGAAAGAAAAATTGAGTAAGTCGCCATTCATTTTTTATTGTATGGTTATGTAAAATTTTTACTAAGATATAAAATATAAAGAAATTGAAAGACATACGAGTGTCTATATATATCTATTATTGGCGGAATTCCCGGATGATTAAAGTATTTTATCTGCTTATCAATTACTTAACTTTCTATAGAATTCTATTGTAAACCAATTTGTCATCACTGGAGTATCAAGGTAAACCCCTTCAGGCAGTACAAATTGGTATACAATAAATTTCTATAGAAAGTTGAGTAACTGATTAGCAGACAAAAGGCAGGAGTTTAGAAGGAGTTTTATAGGTGTTGCTAGAGAAATATTGGTATGTTCATTGAAGAATTGCAAATAAAATCATCCTGGAAATCCGCCAACATCGTTATTAGAATTGATAATATACGCATGGTCTAGTGCAGTTTATTTTCACCACACTCACTGAACAATAAAAAACGTTTATTTCATACTTAGCGAAGATATGTTCTGTTTTGCATATGTAATATAGCCGGAAGTAAACAGTCGATATCATATACCCAGTCTGATATGTCCATATCAGACCACCTCGTTATGAAATATCCATATCAGACCGGTGATATGGCTATTTCAGCCCGGGTGTGATGGCAACTTCTAATTGGAAGTATATAATAAACAGATTAAGACATTCTGACTGATATGGGAGTCTCGGGATGATAATCGTGCTGATATGGAAAAGGCCATGTATTAATCTATATTTAGCATTGATATTTAACAATTGAATAAGCAGTTTATTTGAAGTTATTAATAATAATATAAAGGATATTCTTACAGCTGGAATTCTTTGAAGACAGCAAGTATTGATACGCAAATAAAACAGTAGGTCAACCATCGAATATTAAGCTTGCATTTGTAGCTTTTATTAAAACAATTCAACAACCATTTCATAAATCAACCGCGCTGAATCGGATCAACCTTGGGGTCCGAAACATTGTGGGCCGATCTACTTTGGAGCCAAATACGTTGAAATAAGGATGGTCGGGGTAAAGTGATTTCTTTTTTATCTTGAAGCTTTCAGCAGGTGATAGTTAACTTAATAATTATCCAACTACAGATGGAAAGAATTTTCCAAGTTGGTGACACAATTAGAATAGGCCATGGGCCAGATATGGCTACCGTGCATCCCCCCCCCCGACCCATCCCCATAATTTTTTTTAAAGTCTTTTATATGTCTATTTTGAGATTTTAAATGTTAACAAGCAAAATGTTGGGATGGAGCTGAGATTGAGGGGTATTTTTAACCTCGGGTAATTAAATTTTGCGTATTTCGGATTTTACACAAGTTTTGCCTTTCGTGTCTCTGGAAAGGGTATAATATCCCTCAAAATGGCCAAAATGGGGTATCAACGGAAAGATTATGGTATTAGCTTTACAATGATACCATGGAATTGATTTTACTTTTATATATGTGTTGAGCAGAACTTTAATTCTTGCCCCCCCCCCTACAAAATTTTGCTAAAATTACTGAAATCTTTATTTTCTGTTAAGATTAAAAGTACAAGAATGCAAAATATTCCTTTTGATTATGATTTTCCGTTACTTTAAAACTATTGGTGTTAGACTAGACCATTCTAGTGCTTTTGTTTTGTCTTTTTCTGGGATTTTCAAAAGAAATGCTATTTTCAGTAAAGTTGGCAATATTTAGTAAATTGGGAGAAGTTTTCATTTTCTGTTAATAATGCCCGTTAAATTTGATCAAATTCTTTATTATAATCAAAGATTGATAATATAAACACTTTTTCAAAAGAAATTTAGTATTCTTGGTGTATAAAGACGAGGATTTCCATATTTTTATATTTTACTCTTATTAAACAACGGCAGTAGAATACCGAAGGAACAAGGGAAGCGATGACTACAAAAATCGAAGTCCAAAGACATGGCAGAAACGGTAACAGATAAAAACAAAGAATGTGAGGATTTATACTTATCATACGCCATCGGCGTGTTGAAAAAAAAATCCGCAAACTTTTTCTTTGCTTGCTCGACTTCGAAGTTGCTTTAAATAGTTGTTTATTTCTAGATCTTTGTTATTTTTAATTAGATTTTATTAGATTATTGTTCTGTTTGTTTATTTTTTTCCCTGCAGAAGCAGTTGTTTAATTTACAT
>MJUU01068932.1:3728-21498 GCA_002080025.1 Modiolus philippinarum
CCCCAAAAAAAAAAAATAAAACAGGCCAATTTTGAGAATTTTTTGCCAAACAATTTTTTGTTTTATTTGTCAACACTTTTGTTTAAGCATATCTCTGATCAGACATGTCAGAATAAAACTCCATCAATTGTTTTAGAAATAATTTATGGAAGCTATGGTATATCACATATTCTAATATTATGTCCTTAAGGTGTCTCAGTGGTATTATTCCGCCATTTTTGTCTAATAATTGTCCATTTAGGTTTCATTTATTAAGAAATTTAACAAAATAGTTATTTAAAATGTAAAGAAAGTTCAAATGTATTTAAAATTTATATTCCTAATCATTTTTATAACATTTCGTTACAAAAACGTGAGCTAAAACACATGAACTTTTAATCTGTTGCTGGATTTATAGAACACAGAAATTATTCAAGGGAGATAATTTGATAAAATAATTTAACAAAGATATCACTAGAGAAATTAAGATTTTGCAATTTTTCTCTCTAATTTCAACGGTGACCCCTAATTTTTATTTTTGATATGTAAACTACATAATAATAATTAAACACATGCAAAGTATGAAAAAATTCTACAATAGATTTTTCAAACTATCGTCTCATATAATCATATTCCCTTTCATTTCTATGTAAAATCCTGAAATTTTCAATTTCAGGTTTTGCGCTTAAATGCACGGTGACCCCCAAATTTTATTTTACATTTTGAACAATAATACAATTATGTTTCTACACAGAAAATTTCACAAAATTCTATAATAGGAAATTAATACCCTGCAGACACCTTAAATCACCTTATGTCCATAACCGTGGTAAAACTTGCATATACTCGTGGGAATTGTCATGACAATAGGCGGTACTTTTGATAACGTCATAGACAGTTTAACACAGTTTTTGCAACGTCACAGAACAAAATGTCATACTTTCAGGTTAAAATGGCTGTTTCACCTACATGTATGAATACAAAAATGAATTCATCTTTTCTGTACCCTGTTAGTGTCATATTAGAATCGAAATAATTTATGGGAGCGTGAATTTATGTTGATTATACCACGGGTTTGCCCTTAATGCCTATAGTATATTTTACCCCTCACATACGCTCGGGATAAAATATTTGCCATAAAGAGCCAACCTGTGGTAAAATGGCCATATATTCATGCTCCCGTGAATTATTTCTTAATTTTACCATGGGTAAGACATTGTATCCGCTGTATTTTACCTGAGCGATAGCGAGAGGTAAAATTTGTCGATTCCATGTTCAACTGTGGTAAATTCGATATGCCACGGCTTTCATAAATTATTTCGATTCTAATATGGAAAAATGTATCATTTTGTGTTTGAACTGACCTGTAGGACAACAGTTATAGGGCATCATTTGTGTAGTTTTCATGATGTTTTGTAGACCTTTTTTCATGTCCTTTTGTAGAAATGAACTATGACTTTGTTAGATAGCACTGTGATTTCGGTCTTGGTATATCGTACATTTTACCACTGGTCTGTCCCTCTAGCTAATGAAGCAGGTCATATTAGAATAATATCATTTATGTGCATATCATTGAATTAAAATCAATAACAGAGTTGTTTGGAAAAACTTTGCTTTGTCTGATGTGCATGGCAGTCAGTCACGGGGAGAAATATATTTAAAAAAATTTCCCCTTTGTGATATTTTGGAGATAAAATTTAATTTTCATTGCATATAAACTTGACATGCCTAATGATGCAAGGTCAAGGGTTGATCAAGGTTAATATTACTTACTGTATAACTGTAGTACATCAAAAATTTATGACAAGATATAAAAATGTGTTTGTTATCAAATCAATGGACTAACCAGTCGGTAAACATGTAATGTTATTGAAGAAGATTTACGGTAATGCGTTCAAAATAATGAAACATGTGGTTTCCCATTCTAAAAATAGTTCATTCAGGTGAAGACAGTGTGAAGTTTAATCTTTTGAATGGTCAAATCTGCATGTTGTCGATAATTGTTGTTCATTTGTCGATTTGTTCTGGTCACTTTTCATTTCAAATAATGCAAAAGACTTTTTTAAAACTACGTAATAATCAAATGATAAATAACGTAATTACTGTTTAAGATACTAGAATATTGTTTTTTGAAATCGAGTCTAATTAATAGAAAGATAAGAATCAGAACTGCATGACCTTGCGGGAGGTTTTATATTATAAAAATATAAATTTTACCTATGATTTGTAGATTTTGTGTTTTTATCAATAGGCAAAATATGCTAATGAATAATCATCAGTTACAAAATTACTTTAGCCTTCTTAGATATGATCGGTAAATTCTTAATATATTGATCATGTATTGTTGTTTTTTTTGACAATAATAATTTAAATAGATTTGCTCTAGATGTTTTAACTTTCATTTACGGCTTTTAACAAAAATTCTGGAAACTAATTTCATTTGACAAAAAAAAAATGACATGAAATCAACATGACAGTTTCATTTTTTAAACAAATTTTGTGACATTTTTTTCGCTAAAAATAGATATTTTTATTTTTAAAATCTTCAAGGTGAAAACTAACATTATGATGTATTAAAAGCTTCTATACCATGAGGCAAGTACAAGGATGGCAACTAGTACAATATTGATTCTCAAGAAGGGAATTAGCACCCGTAATAATTAGAAATAATCAGAAGTTTTGGAAGGTAATTTGTTTTATTGTTAAAGAATGGCTATGATTCAAATGAATGAGCTGGTCAAGTATAAAATCGTTTTAAGACTAAACCACATTTTTAGCTCACCTGGCCTAAAAGGCCATGTGAGCATTTGCCATCACTTTGCGTCTGGCCTCCATCGTCCGTCTGTCCGTCAACATTTTCAAAAATCTTCTCCTCTGAAACTGCTGGGTCAATTGTAACCAAACTTGGCCTGGATCATCACCAGGGTATGCAGTTTGAAAATTGTGTTTGATTAGTCCGTAGATCAAACAAGATGGCCACTGTTACTAAAAATAGAACATAGGGTTAAATTGCTGTTTTTTGCAAATAACTCGAAAACCATTATAGATATCAAAATCTGACATGGAGATCAAATGATCAGCATGGCAAGATCTACCTGCCCTGCAATTTTGAAGAAAATCCGAAAACCCGTCTTGGAGTTATTGCCCTTTTTCCATAAAAATTTTCAAAATTTTAACTTTATTAATTTTTTATCAGAAAAATTATAAGAGATACAAGTCAACTTTAAATTGCAAAAATGTTCAGCATGTCAAGATCTACCCACCCTGAAATTTTGAAGATATCCAAAAACCCTTGTAGGAGTTATTGCCCTTTTTTCACAGAATTTTCAAAATTTTCATATTTTTCGTCTTTAATTTCCAAAACTATAAAAGATGAAGGTTAAGTGTAAATTGATAAAATGTTTGCAATGCTGTGGCGACTTCAAAACTGGTGTTGAAAATTAATCGTTGACCGCCATTTTCAAAACGGCCACCAAAAAAGGAGGAAAATTCAACACTGTCCAATTTAAAAAAAAAATGGTTTCCAAATAGATATTGAAGTTGCGACTTTAAAAACGGTGTTAGAAATTGTTCGTTGACAGTCATTTTAAAAATGGCCACCAAAAAAGGCGGGAAAATTCAACATTGTCTGATTTAATGAAATTTGGTTTCCAAAAAGGTATTGATGTCGCAACTTCAAAACTGATGCTAAAAAATTGTTCGTTGACCGCCATTTTCAAAATGGCCGCCAAAAAAGGCGGGAAAATTTAACATTGTCTGATTTCAATGAAACTGGTTTCCATGTGGATATTGATGTGGCTATTGCAAAACCAGTGTTGAAAATTGTTTGTTGACTGCCATTTTCAAAATGGTTGCCAAAAAGGCTGGAAAATTCAACACTGTCCGATTTCAATGAAATTTGTTTTCCAAATAGATATTGATGTCGTAACTTAAAAATATGGTGTTGAAAATTGTTGTTGACTGCCATTTACCAAATGATGTCTCGACTTCAAAACTGGTGTCGAAAGTGGTCCTTAGCAAGACAATTTTTGTCAAAAAAGCCCAACAAAGAAGTATAGTAAAACATGATCAGACTTAAAATAGAGTACAAGTTAATGGTGGTGCTTGCTCTATCAAAGTTTGAGAGACTGAAGTTTATAACTTACAATGTAAGCTTGATTGGGCAACTGCAATACAGGCTCCAGGGAGCCTCTGGTTTATATTGTATCCATTTCAACAGAGTCAAAGATTTCTTGGCTTGTACTGAAGAGAATGATTTGAAATTTTGGTACTGAGCTTTGAAATGATGACTTGTTTTATGCAAGCAATTTTTATATGACCGCAAAAATTTTTGCGGTCGTATAATGGTATGGTGCTGTCGTCGTCGTCGTTGTCGGCGTCGGCGTCGTCGTCGTCGTCGTTGTCGTCTGTAGACACTTTTGTTTTTGGTCAATAACTTTAGTTTCAGTTGACCAATCCTTATGAAATTTTAACACAATGTTCCTTGGCATAAAAGGAAGGCTTGGCTTAGTTTTGGTCATTGTGGCCCCTCCCGTTTTTAAAAAAGGGGCCAAAAAGGGTTAAATTTGATGTTTTCGTATATTTGACTGTAGAATCTTTATTATTTATCGGATTTTGATGGGGTTTCTTTCAGTGTCCTCCTGAGGAAATTTCCAATCAGATGTATGGCAACAGATTTCACATGGCATGTACGTGGCACGAGACAAATGGGGCCCAAAAGGGGCAAATTTCAAAAATTTTAATTTTTTTATTATTAGTCCAATTTTGATGCAGTTTTTTGCATTTGATTCCTTATGAAAAATTAACATAGCGCTGCACCATTAGATTTTTGATAACTTGTTTCTTTTCCAAGCTATGAGGGGCCCAACGGGGCAAAATTGCAAACATGCAGAATACCTAAAATTTCTATTTTTCATCCGATTTCAATTGGATTTTTTTCTTTAGATTCCTCACATTGTACGCTTTCAGTAGTATGTCAACAGATTTGGTGTAGCTCTTACTGTTTCCGAGGTATTAGGGGTCAAAGGGGCCAATATTGCGATTTTTAGAAATATGTAAAATCTTTATTTTACATCAGATTTTAATGAGATTTTTTCTTTGGATTCCTCTCAATGCAAGCTTTCAGAAGTATGTAAACGGATCTGATGTAGCTCTTACTGTTTCTGAGCTATAAGAGGTCAAAGGGGTCAAAATTGCAATTATTAGAAATATGTGAAGTCTTTATTTTTCATTAGATTTTGATTGGATTTTCATCTTTAGATTGTTCTCATTGTAAGCTTTCAGTGATATGGCAGTACATTTTGCGTTTCTCTTTGGTTTCCAAGCTATAAGGGGTCAAAGGGGCCAAATTATGATATTTCAAAATATGTGAAATCTTTATTTTTCATTGGATTTCAACCTGAGTTTTTTCTTTGGATTTCTCTTGATGGTAGTCAACAAAATTTCTTAGCTCTTACAATATCCTAGTAATAAGGGATTAAAAGGGCTAATTTTTATTTTCATTAGTTTGTGTCCAGTTAATTAATGTGTCAAGGTCCTTATTGTGTCCAGCAAATTACTGTGTCCACATTAATTTTAGTTTACACTTGTTCAAATTTCAGTGGTCGACATGCTGCGGTCGTATCATGCTGCGCTCGGCGTAGCCCTTTATTAAGTTTGGCAGGAGTCTCCACTTCCTGTTTGTGGATACTTTAATTTTTTACTATGAACCAAATTTTCTGCGAGATTTAGTTTTTATGAATGGAAATTATTTGAAATTTGGTATGAAGCTTGGAAATGATGAGTTGTATTGTGTTAGTGATTTCCAAATTTGTCTGGCATCCACTTCCTGTTTTCGGATACCTTGATTTTTAACTATAAACCAAATTGTCATAGATTTCTTGGCTTGTACTGGAGGGAATGATTAGAAATTTGGTCTGAAGCAGGAAATGATTGGTTCTTTTGTGTAAAAAGGATTTTCAAGTTTGTCGGGCATCCACTTCCTGTTTGCCAATACTTTGAAATTGTAGGGCTTTTCCAATAATGCCAGTGTGGACATGCTTTAAAATCGTTTAAAATCTGTCAGTTCAATTTTGGCTTCAACTCTCCCACCCAAAAATGTGCAGATCCATTGTACTGATAATGCTACAATTGTTAAAAATTTGTAACATAATTGTTTTTGACAAAGTTGTTTTGAAGAAAAGGAAACATTGTTAATGTAATAACCATATTACAATTTCCCAGTGTATTTTATGTAAAAATGGCTGATTTTCAAAAAAAATAATTATAATTCATTTCTCCTTGTGATTTTCAGTTAACCAAACATTGTTTACATGATGTCGCAAAATGAATTCTGGACAAACAATTGCATTTTTATACGGCCGCAAAAATATTTGCGGTTGTATATTGGTATGGTGCTGTCCTTGTCGTTGTCGTCTGTAGACACTTTTGTTTTTGGTCAATAACTTTTGTTCCAGTAAATCAATCCTTATGAAATTTTGACATAATGTTCTTTGGTACAAAAGAAAGGTTTGCAGTAGTTTTGGTCATTGTGACCCTACCCGTTTTTTAAAAAAGGGGCCAAAAAATGGTCAAATTGGGTGTTTTCACATATTTGTCTGTAGAATCTTTATTATTAATCAGATTTTGATGGAGTTTCTTTCAGTGTGCTCCTGAGGAAATTTCCAATCTGTTGTATGCCAACGGATTTCACGTAGCATGTACCGTTCCCGAGATAAATGGGGCCCTAAAGGGGTGAATCCAAAAAAAAAAATTTTTTTTAATTTTTTCTACGATTTTGATGCAGTTTTTTCAACGGACTACTTAGGAAAAATTAACACAGCACTCTGCTAAAATTTTTTGGTAACTTGTTTGCTTACCTAGCTATGAGGGGCCAAACGGGGCCAAATTGCTAATTTGCAGATTACCTAAAAATTTTATTTTTCATCGAATTTTGATGGGATTTTTTTCTTTAGATTCCTCTTGATATAAGCTTTCAGTAGTGTGTCAACAGATTTGTCGTAGCTCTTACGTTTTCGAGCTATTAGGGGTCGAATGGGCCAAAACTGGAAACTTGCAGATTGCATGAAATTTTTTTTCGTCGGATTTCGATGGGATTTTTTCTTAGGATTCCACTTGATATAAGCTTTCAGTAGTATGTCAACGGATTTGTTGTAGCTCTTACCGTTTTGGAGCTATAAGGGGACGAAGTGGCCAATACTGCAAACTTGCAGATTACGTGAAATTTTTATTTTTCGTCTGAATTCGATGGGATTTTTTTTTTAGGATTCCACTTGATATAGGCTTTCAGTAGTATATCAATGGATTTGGTGTAGCTCTTACTGTTTTCGACCTATAAGGGGTCAAAGAGGAACCATAAGGAGTTATAAGGGCTAATTTTCATTTTCCCTAGTTTGTGTCCAGCTAATTACTGGGTCAGTCCCCTTATTGTGTCCATGCAATTATTGTATCAAGCTCTTTAGTATGTCCACACTCACTTTCAATAACACTTGTTCAAATTTCAGTGGTCGACATGTTGCGGTCGTATCATGCTGCGCTCGGCGTAGTCCTTTATTGAGTTTTAACGACATTAAAGTAGATTATAAAGAATGGCTATTAAATATTTTTGGTTAATATAGAGACTTCACATTTAATGTATGGGTAATCCAACT
The DNA here is from genome assembly GCA_002080025.1 of Modiolus philippinarum. NCBI lineage: Eukaryota > Metazoa > Mollusca > Bivalvia > Mytilida > Modiolidae > Modiolus > Modiolus philippinarum. Next base: position 11,357 of record MJUU01068932.1, read on the forward strand.
TGAAGACTTAAAAAAAAATCAGTTATGATTCAAATTGTTTTAATATAATGAATCCTGATATATCTTATTTATTCTTTGGTATTTAAAAGTTCTACTGTCAAACAGTCATATTGGTAAAATCATTTTATTCGGAAATATTTTATGATGCGAGTCTATACGTATGTATACAATCGGGGATATACATATCGAAAGTGTTGGCCGTAATCACATTATAAATAACACTGATACCTGTTAGCATTACGTAAAATCCATTTTCAATGAAATAAACAAATCGATCATAGAGCATGAAGAGCATTAAGCATTTTTGGCATTTTTGGTTGAAAGAGTTGACTTTTTATAGCCATCATGTGACTAATTTGGTCACATGACATAGTTGTCACGTGGGTAAATAAAGGAGATATTTACATAGGGAATTTCCAAGCTGACAAATTCTAAAAATAGAGCTGCTATAATTATATAGTATAGTTCGCTATAACTTCAGATAGTTTGTATTTGATTTTGTTTTGATGAAATACATCCTCTAACAAAAACAGTTGAAGAATCCAATTTTGAAGATGATTACCGATATTTTAATAAAAATGTTCAATGTGTCTCATTTAGAGAGTTGCATGACAAACATTATATTGAGTTACCAGATATAATCAATAAACCAGTTGTGAACATTGACTTTTTCGGTTGCTATGGAAATTTTAGCAGATCTATGGATTTCTTCTTGAAAAAGTAGAGAAATGACATACACATGCTCCATTGATCTTGCACATAATAAGAAGTCATAATTAATTTATGTGGAGTTTTCTATTATATTGAAATTTTTTATAAAAAATTGACTTGTACATCAGTAAAAAGTGAGCAGGAAATTAACAGAATTAATGAATAATATATTTCTTCTTCAAAGGAAAGCAAAGATTGAAATAAAAAAAGTATCAAATTTTTTTTCACTTGCAGTAAAGAAAGTTAAAAAGATATAATTTTGATGAAATTAATAATATTGTTTGCTAAACATTACGGTGACCTATTCAGACAACCTTGTACATACTCTTCCAGACTTCAAGGTTACAATTTTTCTCAAATCTGACACATTTGAGAACAATCACCACTTCTTAAAATGGGATGAAAAAAGTAATAGCTAAAATACATCTGTCGACATCTGAGCCATTAGACAGGATTATGTAACTATTAACAATGGAAGAAGGATGTTGGTTTCTCCGAGGAAGTTATAATTTACATTTCAATGAATAGGGAACTGCATATTTAATTCTTCAAGTATTTTATTTGGGTGTCTACAGTTCTGATGTTATGACTGGTTCTATTTTTAGATCATTTGATGTAACACTTTATAAGAAGGTACCCAATCATGAGGTCAAGTGTAAAAATCGTTTTGTCTGCTCTAGTTTTTTTTCCAGACATAAAAATATTTATTGGAAGCCATTAAATATTTATTTTTCTTTTAAAGAATTACATTTATACATAAAGAATTTGGCTCATGTTGGAAGTAAAAAAACTTTATTTGAAGTATTTAAAGTATGTGTACTTATTAACTTGATAAGCAACATTCTATTAATTCCATATCATTATGTTGATATGGCAGATATCGATTCTGCAATTATTATTGTTTTTTATGTACCGTTAGCCTCAGAAACATTTAATTTTCCATATGAAAATTCTTGAATTCTTTTGATGGTGAACCTGTCGCATTTCATACAATGCCATTGCGATAGATAATAAACACTGAGTAGATGCTTTGTAAAAGGATTTTGACAACCTAAATAAGGTTTTGCACAGGTATGCCCTTACCCCTGCAAAATGTGACCATGGTTTACCAGGACAACAATGGTCAACCATGGTTAAATAGCCATGGTTCACCATGGTTAACCATGGTTTTAACAATTTTCATTAAATGGGACACCATGGTTGACCATGGTTTGATGGGATTTTATATCAAACCATGGTTAACCATGGTCATGACTATGGTAAACCATAGTCAGTAGCAGTGATTGACCATAAACTATATTTAATGGTTTTGAATTTGTTTGTTGATGATATTATGTCTATTTAGTTTGGCTCTGTTCATCTTCGCAAGCATCTTCACCTGCAGTGGCACATCAACCTTGATTTATATTTTTAAAAAAATATATAGTGAAATAACAATGAAAACATTGATTTTAATTCTCAAAATTTGTATTATTTCTTTACTTTCGATGAATATAATATCTATAGCAACCAATTAGTCAATGGGAACGACATCTGAGAATATATAGTTCCTCATCATTTGGACAAAACCACCTTTTACTGTAAAAATATAATACAACTTGAAGACCATTGTATATTTTCATACTTTTTATCAAGCACACAGTTCTGATTGATAATAGAGTATTGCTCTGTCAGTCTTCCATTTCAGTAGATGAGGATCTATGAAAAATCAAATCTTTATAATTGCATTGTATAGTAGACATAGTGTAGTTAGTTATCTTGACCTATCTTCAAACATTTTAAATTTTTTCCCAGATTGTTGTAGAAAAAGACAGTGTCTTATTGTTAGTTTCCATAGCTTTTGTAAATGAAAGAGAAATTCCATTAACAATGATTGATGTATCATGCCCCCATTACACTTTTGGTAGATTTAACAAAACTATTTATCCAAGCATTTAAATTTCATTCAATACATATGTACTCCATTGTTCATTCGGGTAGAACAGAATATTAGATAACTGGGATATTTTTTATGCTGGATCGCCAGGCCACATGAACATGCAGGTAACAGTTATATTAGTTCCTATTGATTAAACTAAGAAGGATTGATTTTATTTTTCTGATAATGACCTTAGATTGCATGTTAATAAAGCCTAGTTACACATGAGTAATAATGGAATTTGTGGATCTAATATTGGTATCTAGTATTGTTAATAAATTTGTGCTCAGTATTGGTAACCTAACAGCTAGGGTATTTGTATAATTGCTTTGAAATAAGTCTGCTATGATTTGCAATTTTGATGGATATATTTTATAAACTTGGATTTTACGTGTGCCGTTTTCCATACAAGTTGGTCCAGTAAGTCCATTATTTAGTTCAATTTACAGATTCTAGGCTACTATACAAATGACATCACATTGATTGATATTTATTGCAATGTATCATATAAATATTGAATTAGCTTAGGTTTGGGCTTGATATAAAAGCTGTTGATAATTTAGTGCACCAAATAAGGCCACTTCAAGTTGATTAGTAATTTCACATCCCTGTCTTTCCTTTTTTTCAAAACTACAAATTCAGTTTAACTTTCATGATGATTCCCATACAAAAAAATAATATAACAGCTTTCCGTCTGCCCCATTGTTTTCGGTCACCCGGTTGAGGATTTACTAAATAACTTGACATCACCTTATGTGTTCAAATCATTTAATTTTTAGAGGAAAAAAATAAAAATTTAGGGCCTTTATGGCCAAATGAGTTTTCTCAAAATAATTCCTTATTTGCCACTTCTAGCATATCTGCTTCAATTTTTTTATGTTCATGTTTTTTGTTTAATACTATTGAAATGCAACGTTACTTGTATTCAGCTTACAAAAAATTTAAAGCAAAATCGACTGAATTACTCTATAAAACATGTTCGTAATTCAAACATCGCCTTATTAGAAATCTAGAATATATATGTTACATGTGTTATACTATGGAAATATTGTACATTTTTGTATTATGTTAATTCTCGACAAAAAATAATTTCTTTTCATGCATTAAACTAACAAAAATGAGATTATTGATAAAATTGGATGACATTTTCGTTTGTTATATTGTTAGTTATAAGAATTTGCTGAATCAATTTTCGATGTCTAAAATTAGATATGGTGATTTCCGATATACATTTGACCTACTATTGAGTTAAAGCGATTACTTTTTGAGAAAGGATTTGATTGGTTGCCAACAAGCTATAGTATTGGTGTAATTATAGAAAATCTTGTGTTAATAATGGTATAATTTGGTAATACCATTTTGTATGCATATGGTTAATCACAATATATTCTGCACATATATTCGTTCAAACTCACGAACTTCAAATAAAATTTATTTTTGAAGTTTTTGAAAAGCCATGGTTAAACAGAAAGTTTTTCTGTTTCCCATTGATACACTTAATCAATACACAGTAAAGATTATAATCTTTTATCTAAATCTTGTACTACAATACGACTTGACTTTATTTTGACCTTCAGGGTGTATGTGTATATGTAGAGGAAATTTGTTTGATTGTTATGTGTGTTTTAAATTGTTATTTATTGCTGAAGCTCCCAAAGTCCATTATTAGCACAGGCATGCTGTCTTAATAAAAGAAGAAAGGGGTGTGAGGTGTGTTTGAATTAAGTAAACATGGCTTTTGTTACTTGATATATTTGCACAATATCTAATAATAAAGAAGGTTTACTAATAGACCATATCCGAGTTCTGGTATTCAGATTCACCAGTTGTTGTTTGTCCGCCCTACGTCACAAACGTGTCCTCCCAATGTGACCAACTTCATGACGTTTTAGGCTCTATGACGTGACGTTTTCTATACTGTGACGTATTTCAAAGTAGTATGGTAAATCCTAATACCATAGGTCGGATATGGTCTATTGTAAAAACTGGCCCAATTTATCAGGGTATTGAAATGGGCCCTTTTTTGGTCAATCTTGCATTAAAAATCATTGAAAATCCTGATACTGTAATTTTGTTGTGTTTGTGACATTAAAGATTTGGCAACAGACCAAATTGTTCATTACTGAAAAATTGATAAATGCAAAATGCACAGATAGCCTTTGTTGACCATAGGCATGCAGAAAGAGAACATGAGAAAAAGATTTTGATTAAAACTGTGTACCATTTTCATCTACATGTACAACTAAATGGATATCGTATTCTAAATACAGAAAAATATGATTGAAAGAGATTGTCAGTCTTTTTTAGTATTATTTGTACTTGTACTCATGAAAACGACTTATCAAAGACATTTTTGCCATTGACCTTCATCAGATTCTATTAAACCTCTCTCCTTTCGGACCTGTACAGATTGTTTTAACTTGTATTCAAGAGAGAGAAATATTGGAAAATGGATGAAGGCCAAATACTGAAATGTTTTGATGCTTTGAATGTTCACAAGTACAGTGAAACCTCTCTGAACCAAACTCATTTTGGACTCAGGATATTGTTAAGTTTAGGCAAGTTGAAAAAGAAAATTAAAGATAGGAGGAAACCCCTAAAATGGCCAAAAATTACAATGACAGGCCACAAGGGAACTGCACAAGAAAACATAGGAAAGAAAAATGACAAACGTAAACAATAATAGGAACTATTGATAATCTTAAATGATACTGGCACCATCAAAAGCCAGGGTAGGATAGATATCAAAAATTAAACAATATATTTGGTCTTTACATCATAACTTGTTCCACAGCTTTTCAGTTCTGTCAGGTTTTAGTTAAGTTCGTTTTCACTTTTATATTATTGATTCCAAAGATATTAAAGTGTTCTTTCATATCTTTTCAGAGGATGTCAAATGGTCTCACAGATGCTGGGTCTGAGTCTTATGCAAATATGTTATGGCAACAGCAACTTGAACTAATGCAGAAATCAGTAAATGCTTATCAGAATTTATCAGGCATGGATCCAATGAATGGTATGATGCAAAACCCTTACTTCCATTTTGCAGGGTATAATTACTCACCGGAATACCTTGGTGCAGACAAAGTACCATCTAAGCCTTCTTCACAAGAGAGCATGGTAAAATCCAAACAATCATACAACAGTTCATCACAGAATTTCTCTTCCGAGACGTCTTCCGGTTCTTACCATAAACATCAGTCAAGCAAATTTCCACAGAATCATCAACCACACCATGAAACTACCGTTCACTGGAAGCCAAACAAAACTGAAATGGCAGATAATCATCTACATCATTCTTTTAGCAACGACAAACAAATAACTTCATTTGATCAAAGTAAGCAGGATTTTAGTCGAGGAAAGCAAAATCAAGCTTACCTTCCAAAAGATAAAAAAGAAGCTAAACATGTTATACGGGAAGAATCATCTTTAAAACAAAGACAGCAAAAAGAAATTTTTGGCCAACTTCCTGTAGATTTTAGCAAAAGGCAGCAAAATGATGTTTATAATCAACTTCCTTTAGACTTTAGCAAAGGGCAGCTACAAGATTATGGCAATCAATATCCGGTGAATTTCAGTAAAAGGCAAGAAAATGAAATACAAGGCCAGTTTCTTGACAATTTTAGTAAAGGAAAACAGAATTTAATGCACAGCCACATTTCTACTGATTTGAGTACAAGTAAAGACAACTCTACGTTTCCCTCTGAAAAACTATCTGAGTATGGCAGTCATTTTCCTATTGACTATACCACATCAAAACAAAGTGATCAAATTCCTGCAGATTTCACTAAACAAAAACGTACAAAATATTTAGATCAGGTACCTATGGACTTTAGGAAAAACAAAGACAGTAATTCAAGAAGTAATCATGTACCAGGAAATGGTAGTAAATTATACAATACGGATTCACATATATTGGGGATTAACGAAAACCAAAAATTGCCAAATAGTCAGTCTTTTTCACAGACAGGAAGTAGATTTGATGATGAATTTACAAAACACAATCCATCAAAATCAAAACCTGAAAAAAATTTTTATCCTCTGACTAATTATTTAAATGAAGAATTTTATAACTTAACACCACCTAATAAGGAGGTTAAAAAGCGAAAGAAAATTCGTACAAAAGAAGGTACAATTTCTGAAGGAAAGAAAACTCCAAAAGAACTAAATGACAACAAAAATGGTCAATATCCATATATGCAGTATCCTTTTCTTCCCAATTATTATAGTGATCCACACATGATGAAAGCTTTGATGGCTTATCAAAAAATGTATATGGACAATGCAATGATGCAACACAATCAGCTGAAAAGGAAAAATTCTGAGATAAAGGATAAACCTAAAATGAAAAAGACCAAAAAAACTGATGATAAAGTGAAAAAGGTCCAAGATAAATCACAGACTTCGAAAGATCAGTATAAAAGTAAATACCTATCGATGGATATAAAAAAATCTGTACAGACCAATTCTGAACAATTAAGTCAGATTGAGAATAGGATTCAAGAAATTTTAAACTCGGCTGTAAATGAAATAAAATCAAATACAAAAAACAGTGACAGAGAATCTCAAAAATCTGATATTCCTCTACCTGCAGCAGAAATAGAGATGGATGTTGATTTTTTAGATGCTCACAAGTCTTTACTTTCTTCAAAATCACTCTCAGACCCTTGTTGTGGAAATTGTGAAAAATTAGGTATGCGTTTCTCACCACACTGTGAAGAAAAATCCAGACATTTGTCTTGTAATATTCCTAATATAATTAGTGATGTTAAAAATATAACACCTGAATCTAGTGCTATTTCTGTTACAACTGTTTCTGATACAATAAAGTGCTCCATGCAAGAAAAGTCAGTAAAATATGATAATAATAAAGATTCTACTTCATTCAAAGATATTGGTGATAAAGTTCAGGATTTAACATCAGATGTTCATAGTTTCAGTGATAAAGTTCAGGATTTAAAATCAGATGTTCATAGTTTCAGTAAAAAAATTCAGGAATCAACAACAGATGTTCATAGTTTCAGTGACAAAGTTCAGGAATCAACAACAGATGTTCATAGTGATAAAGTTCAGGAATCAATATCAGATGTTCATAGGTTTAGTGAAAAAGTTCAGGATTTGGTGCAAGATATTTCTAATTCCAACAATGAAGTTAAAGTTTCAGCATCAGCACATCACTCATGTGATAAGATTCAAGATTCAGGGTCAGATATTTATAGTTTTAGTGATGATCACTCTGACATGAAAACATCTCATTTTTCTGTGAGAAATAAAATGCCTAGTGGAATAATGACAAACTTAAAAGCGTTTGAAACTCAGACTAAGACTATAAATGTTAGCAGTTCTAAATCAATTCCATCAGTTATGATAAATAAAAATAGTGGTGATACTGATGAAGTATCACCAAAAATTCCATTTTCACTTAGTGCTAGTAGTTATATTCCTAATGAACCAAAAAACTTTTCTCCTCACGCATCGGTGTTGGAGTCACATGAAAAATATACAAATATTTCATCAGTTAGTCAACCAAGTGATGGTCTAGTCCAGAGTAATTCTGTTTCCATAAATGACTTAACTTACCCAATGTCTGGAGGAAATGCTTCAGAAAACACTATTACAACAAATAGTACTCACAACTTGGATAAAACATTTACTACCAACAATTTTGTGTCAGATATTGCTAACTCATCTCTCTTCCCTTCTGTTTCATATGCTATTTCCAAGTCAAGTGAAACATTCGTCTCACAGACAACTGTAGCGTCTCCAATTGTCTCTGTAAAGTCGGGTGATAGTAACTTTAAAATACCCCAAAGTGCTAAAGACTCTCCGTCAATTAGTGCTATTTCACGATTAGAAAATAATTTATCGAGTGAAAACTTTGATAGGAGTTTTGAATTTGATGATTTAAATGACAAGTTTGACGATCTATCTGGATTACTTGATACAACGGAAAATTCAGATGATGAGAAAGAAAATATTTTCCAAAATGTATCGTCAAAAACTTTTAAGGAAGTGGATGACATATTAAATAATATCAAACCTAATGAATCTATCCCAGAAACTGGACTGGATCAATTGGCATGGGTAGCAGATCATATACAGAAAATAAAGACCACAGTAACTGGTGAAGAAGATGATATTACATCACGATTACTGAACAATGAGAAGCTGGAGATACCTCGGTGTGGATGTAGGGGGCCCGATTGTAAGTATTGTAAAGAATTCTTTTAAATTCTTTCACTATATATACAATCATCGATTAAAAAAAAAAAACAAAAAAAACAGGATTTTGGAGATGTGTCAGACCAAATTGTATCTTGGATTTGAGGGACTAAAAAAAGATTTTACTGTTCCTGTTCATACATTTACTGACGTAGTGGTGAAAATCAGTAAAACCTTTATTAAGTTTTCTTCCTGTGGTACTATAATACATTATGGTTCTGTAAATTCAGTACCTTTCGTATTATACTTTTTGTAAAGCCATATAGATTAGGGGCAATTGCAAGTACATTGTAAGTGAAGTGATATTAATGTCCTTAAGACAAGTAAGTAAATATTTTTATGTCCCGTAACAAGTACACGTTGGGTCAAGTGGTCCTGTACTTGTGATTTATTAGTTATCATATTGTAAAGTATTAACTTTTCAAGTGCTGCAAAAATAAATCTAGTAAATGTTTTATACCCAATCAAAGATTGATGACATAAGAAATTTTAGATTGACCACAGTATAAGAAGGATTGTGCAACATGTAGTAACATGATGATGTTATAACTTAAAATATTACGTTCGTTGTTAGATATTTACTACTGATTGTTTGAACACATAATATGATAAATATTTCTTAAATTTCAATCTTTTATGAACAGAAGAAAAAAGATTTTTTTTGCACTTTATGGTGATATTTCACCCCTCACTGGTATTTTACTCCTCACTGTTTGCTTGGGGTAAAACATTTGCCATTAAAGTGCCGGCCCGTGTGTTGCTTGGGGTAAGATATTCGCCATAAAGTGCCAGCCCATGGTAAAAATAATATCAATAGATGACTACTGTTAATTATTATACCCCACGCAACAAAGTTGAACTTTACAATATGATAATTTATCAAAGATGTGCATGCTACTTGGATTTTGATTTTGGATAATTTGTCAGAAAAATACACATTGTTGAAATTTGTCATTTTTACACATTATATTGCACATAGGGTACATCATTTGTCTGGATAACTCCTCCTACAGTTATTAAGATAGGAAGTTTTTATTTTGCAGGTTGATTGTGCACATATCAAAGATTTGCAAGCTACTTTGATTTTGATTTTGGATAATTTTTCAGAAAAATACACATTGTTAAACTTTGTCGTTTTTGTTTCACCTGCCACCAAAAGCCGCGGAAAGCGAGACATAGGCGTGCAAAGTATGACGTTGACAGCGGCGTAAACTCAAGTTTTTATATAGAAGCCTTTGATGTAGGAACTTTATATTTGGTCCATAGGTAGCTTACGGCGAACCCTATCTGT
>MJUU01068932.1:22387-34546 GCA_002080025.1 Modiolus philippinarum
TATATAGCTTGGTCTTGGTTAGTACATGTCAGTCTGCCATACGGCTTTTGACCTTGACCTCAATTTCATGGTCTAGTGAACAAAGTTGACTGTTTCTAATTATAAAAGTTTCTTAATTCCTGTAAGTGGAATGGTAATAATATTTGGCTTGTAGGTTGCTCTTGAGTAGTACATGTTTTAGCGACAAGCAGGGACGGGCGAGACATCTAATAGGGTCCACTCTTGTTATGCATTATATTGCATATAGGGTACATCATTTGTCTGGATAACTAGTACTCCTCCTACAGTTTTTAAGATAGGAAGTTTTTATTTTGCAGGTTGATTTTGCACATATCAAAGATGTACATGCTACTTGGATTTTGATTTTTGATAATTTTTCAGAAAACTACACATTGTTGAACATTGTCATTTTTACGCATTATATTGCATATAGGGTACATCATTTGTCCGGGCAAGTCCTCCTACAGTTTATAAGGTAGGAAAGTTTTATTTTGCAGATAGATTGTGTATATATCAAAGATGTGCATACTACTTGGATTTTCATTTTTGCTGATTTTTCACAAAAATATGCATTGTTGAAATTAGTCATTTTTTTGGGGAGATTATGCATATAGGGTACATCATTTGTCTGGGTAAGTCCTCCTACAGTTTTTAAGGTAGGAAGTTTTTATTTTGCAGATTAATTGTGCATGTATTGAAGATGTGCATACTACTTGAATTTGATTTTTGCTGATTTTTCATAAAAAATGTATTTGTTGAACTTAAGGCGAGATAATGCTTATAGGGTACACTAAGGCGAGATAATGCTTATAGGGTACACCATTTGCCTGGATAAATCCTCCTACAGTTTTGAAGATATTTTACAGAATGATTGTGCATTTGTAATAGATGTGCAAAGTACTGGATTTTTATAATCTTTTTTCGATAATGCAGGATTATTCGATATGTGGGGGCGTGGGGTATGTGAGCTTGCTCACTAAAGTTCTTTAATTTCTTAATTATTACATAAAGAAGTTTCTCAATGACATGAATTCTACAAAGGAGCTGCCAAACCAAAGCTTTAAAGGTTGTGAGACATGTTAAGAGTTTGCTGACTTTGTCTGCAAAAATCACATAACCATTCAAGTAACCACAAGAGCTAGAGTTGTGCATCTATTAACAATGGGTATATAAATTCCTTGACTGTCTAGTAATTAGGATCTTTGTAGCAGCTTGAACATATATGGTGAGAAAACAACAAAACTATCTATTGCGTGAACATTTTATAAAAAAGCGATAGCTCTAACCATGCTAACATTGACTTATAGAACAAGCACAAAAGAGTTGGAGAAAAAAGGAACAAAACTAAACTGAAAAATCACAAAGGCAAGGAACATTTGAAATTTGAGTATCGGGTTTCATTTATGTTTTCCCTTGTGATAAGCTTGTTGAACTAGTTTTTTTTTCGACAAAAACGTTTATATATCTCTATTTTAAGTTAAATCATGTAACATTTCTTGTGATTGATGCACTTCTTAAAATACAATTTGTGATGTCACCTTTAGGGAACAACAAATTTGTTAATTTATAATACTTCACAAGATGTATTGTGGGAGGTCAGACAGACATTGTATAATAATAACTTTATTTGTGCTCAAAATAATGGGAGTGCATGTACTTTAAGCATCCATTATCCTTTAATCAGCATTTATGGGTATTTCAAGTTTTCAAGATTAAAAACTAGATAACTTAGCAGAGTTTTAAGACTAATAAGATTTGATATAAATCTTTAAATCTTTTCAAATTTATAACAAGGATTTTTTATTTGTAATAGTGTAATGTTAGGTTAAGCTTGTAATGATGGCTGACCACAATCTAGTACCAGTTGTTGGCTAAATTACAACAAAATGTATTGTCATGTTCCTTTGAATTCAAAAACTTCTGATGCGTATTCTGACAGGACAGAAGAATTACACAAAACATAATTTTCACAATCGAAATAATGTAAATGAATAATTTAAAGTTATATAGAATATAACACCAGTGAAAGTACAAGATCAAGAAATCCCATGTTGAAAAAAATGTGAGTTCAAAGTGACAATTAAAATTTGCCTCATTGAAAATCAAATGTAAATATTAGTAAACAGCATAAATGTAAAAAATTTCAATACATGAGCAATTAAAATTATTCAAAATCTTAAAGTTGACAATCCATTAAGGCCCATTTACATGGCGATACAAGTCGCATGCGTCTTGAAGCATTTTGTATCATGATACATAAACGTTTACACAGTATTACAAGTCGCATGCATTTTGAAGCATGCAACTTTTGTATCATGGTGAATTTATGTTTACATGGTGTGTAAAAGTCGCATGCAACTATGTTAACCTTTTCTGACCTTTCTTAAATGGTTTTCATTGGTTAAAATAAAAAAGACGCATGCAACTTGTATCACTAAATAGAACATGTCCTATACCAGATTGTGTATCATGCAACTTCAAAAAGTCGCATGCTACACAAAAATGAATACTTAATACTTAATAACGGTACATGTATTATTTGTTTCATGCTTTAAAACACATGCAACTTGTATCACAGTGTAAATCGGCCTTAAGAATTACTTGCATATATACATTATAATTTGAAACATTGTATTTTATAGATATACCTAGTGAAGAAATAGAAGGACCTTATTATACACATTTAGGAGCAGCAAGAAGTATACAAGGGATCAGGGAATTAATGGAAAAAAGGTAGCTAGTTAATCTGAAGAGCATATATACTTCATTTACTTCATCCTTCCCCCATGGTTATATCAGAGGTTGACCTGGATTTATCAAGCGTTTCTCCCAAAGTTTCGGAGGCAATGAATATTATTCAAGTTTTCACACAATATCAAATGGATGAAAATAAACATCTATTGCATTTGCTCTTTCTGATAAAGTATTCAAAACAGAATCATGATTACACAAATAGATGAACTAGAAGTCAGAAAAATGGTAGAAACTGGGTCTTTGATATATTCTGCAGAGCTTTGAAGTTTTCACAGTATGACGCCATAAACGCTCCAAGGAACAATAGAATATCGTAACAAATAGAGGTACTGTAACATTCAAAATTTACATTATTTTGAGTAGTTCGGTCAAAATATTCACCCAGTTACAAAAGTGTTGCCCATAAAATGATAAAAAATTAAAAACTGGTAAACTATACTGAGAAAATAGAGAGTCGATGCCAGATTCTAAAAGCCCAAAAAATAGATATATAATTGTATTTTAGACAAGTTCTTTGTCTGTATTTTTGTCCATCTGATGAATATGATGTTTTTCAGAAACTATGCAACCAAATTTCAACTACCTTAAAGGAATCAGACTTGCAATGTTCACCATTATATACACACACCTTTTGGAATAATCAAAGTGGCTGCCACTAAATGAAGCCATCAAAACTGAAAAGCCTGAAAAATTGAAAGTGCCTAAAGTTGGATGAAACTTAATAGAAAGGCTGCCCAGCAAAATTAAAAGTTTTTCAAATTCGATCAAACTTTACAGGAATGTTGTTTAGCATCCATAAAAGTTATTTTAAGGGCTCAGAGTTTGGCTGTTGTTGCCATTGAAACTGAAAAATAGCTGGGAAAATTAAAAGTGCCTCAAATTGGATAAAACTTTACGGGAAAGTTGCCCAGCATGCTTTGAACTCTATTCTTTATGCCAATGTGAAGAAAAAGCATCGGACATATTGTTTTACCCTGGTTTTGTAGATTTGTAGAATATGCATACAAAAAAAATGTGTATGGAGTAAGGATTAAAATTAACTTTAATTTTACAAATTGTAGAACTGAGCAGTATTGGATTGCTTCAATGATTGTCTTGCAAAAAGTTCGGCATGTATCTTGTTTAAGCCTCAACATGAATTAAGCAGGGGCATCATATGTTTCTTTCATACACAATATCATTACTAAGTATTCAGACTTTGATTGCGTAGTGTATGTGCAGATCATCCTCTAGTTAATTAAGGTCTTAGCATGATTTCCAAAATGCATACATTTAAAAAAAGCTATATTTCAGTCATTCTTTGCTTTAATTTTGAACTATTTGGAAATGTCTTTCATGACTTGTTTGTGCTATTGTTTATAGTCAGTAAGGTTTATGGTATAAAACCTAACATCTGTCATATCATTAAATGACATTGATAAATTAATTATGTTTCAACCATTGCATTTTTTATCTAGTTAAAAATGTATTAAATTAATTAGGGTCGAGAATAGAAATTTGTCCTTTAATGTGCATTAAGTAATCATACTATAGAAAGTGTTAAGTGTCATGACAACTATTTTAAAGCTGCCTTTAGTTTACAAGTACATTGATGACTGCTTAAAAAGTTTTCAAAAATATTTTAAAAAAATTCATAAATTGTAAATATTTGTTGGCGTTTTGTGTTTAGGTAGATAGATACTAATTTGCACAATTGAAGATATCCTACACACATGAAATCTGCAATAAAAAGTATGGATCAAAAGCTTGTTTTTTCTAGAATCAAGGTCAATATTAGTGCATTTTGGTCATTTTTCACCTAAATTTAAACTGAATGCATAGGGAAAATATGGACAGGCAATAACATGAGAATTTTCCATACTTTTGTTAATAGATAGTTTATAACCTAATTTACGGGAAAATTTAATTAATTTGTGACAGAGTCGACGAAATATGACGTTTCACATTAGTCAATCAATTATGACATCACAAATGAAAACCTGCTAATCGACTGCTCCGACCAAACTCGTATTTGACTCTATATTTTTCAAATAGGCAATTGAATGGTGCATTACAACAGTTTTTAAAGTACTTGTTACTTCATATCAAAAACATTTAACACAAATTTTTTATCATAACAGTAAGCAGATTTTGAAAGCACTGAACAGCTATGTATATGTATACTGAAAATTTTTACAATAAGTAACCAGTATTTTGTTCCAAATGAAATTTCATCAGCAGGATTGAAATAGTATTATTCCGTCCATGTAGAACTGAAATTTATGTCCTCTTGTTCCTTTGTTGCAGGACTGGTTTGACTGGAAAAGCTATTCGTATAGAAAAGATCAGATATACAGGGAAAGAAGGAAAGAGTTCACAAGGATGTCCTATAGCGAAATGGGTAGGTGTAAAGTCTTGATTCATGGTTTGTAATTATATAAATACAGTGAAACCTGTCTTGATAGACCACCCCTTCTGCCATCAGAAAGTGGTCTTTCAAGACAGTTGGTCTTTCAAAAGAGGTTTATTTCATATGAAATTTACACAGAGTAGACAAAATGTGGTGGTCTTGCAAAAGAGGTTGGTCTTTCATAGCAGAGGTCTCTCAAGACAGGTGTCACTGTATAAGTTATTGAAAAATCAGAGTTCATACAAGTGTTTGAAAACTTCAAAACTAGAAAGTACTTGAAATTAAAATTGGACACCCAAAGACTTGAAAGAACTTGAAACTTGCAAAAGGTCCATTTCTCCAAGTAGCAGCAGGTAGTGCTTGTAGTTCATTCCATCTTGGACAGATTGTGAACCATTTTCAAAGAACAGATATCCAACTATTATTATAACAACCTTTATTATTAAAAAAACAATGTCTTAAAAAAGATATTCCTGATAATAATCAGCAGTTGTCAAGAAAGTAGCTTATCTTCAGTTGGCAGATATGAGATGGCATGATTTGCCTAAATAAATAACTAAATACCGAAGTTACTGTGAATTTTGATTCTGCATATGTGCATTTCGAGAACTTGTATCTCTTCAGTGCAGATAAAATCTAAATGTTTGGAAGACCATAAAGTCAAAGATGTTTAAAAACTGATAGAGAACAAATTACCAAATATGATCTAAATAGAAACCAAAATCAGCTAAGGACGGAGCTTTGCATGAGGGAGATTCTCCTTAAGTTCAACAAAATTTACAAAAATTAGATATTGTAAGGTTCCAAAATTAGACTTGTATAAATTTGTAATTGTATGTTAAATGCACCTGTATATTTTAAATTCAAAATTATAAAAAGATCTAGTTTTAAAGAAAAATATCTTATGGTAAAGCAAAGTCTGTACATGTATAATTAAATCTTTTTGTTTGTTTTACATTGTAGATAATAAGAAGATCTAGTTTGGAAGAAAAATATCTCTGTGTAGTAAAACAAAGACCTGGACATTTTTGTGAGACAGCTGTATTGATGGTTGTAGCTGTAGCGTGGGAAGGTGTAGAACCAAACATGGCTTCAGATATGTATGACTACCTCCGTAACACATTAACTGCCAATGGATTTGAAACAGAAAGGAGATGTGGAACAAATGAAAGGTACCAGAGATTGTTGTGATCACATTGGCTCCAGTGACATTTACAGTTTGGCTGTGATGTCATTTTTGTGATGAATTTTGTTACAAAAGTTAAATTATATAATTGATGTCAATCTGAGATGGGTATGAGAAACATGGAAGCACTGAGAAACATTTGTCAGTTATCTCCCTTTACCAAGCTATTTATATTTGATCACAGGGAAGATCATTTACCGGTAATTAGGATTCGATAAACCCCTTTGTTGTATTTGAATTAAAATAATAATCTCTTTGACCATATATAACTTTTTTGGTACAGAGAGATAATGGACAAATGTTTCTCATAGATGAGGAAATAAGTGTAAATAAAGAACAAAGTCGGTACATAACAACAACAATACTAATTGTTTGTTCATACACAGAGGAGATATTTTATAAGAAAGAAACTTTTAATAGCCCTGAGTAACCTTTTATATTATGTTCATATTTTATACAGACAAAGTGCTCCAAATACCCATAACTTTGTGCTGTTATAATGACATGCTTCAGGAGGGGTAGACAGTTTTGTCTCTTTTTGTAAAAATCCTATGTTTTTTAACCTTAATTTCAGTTCTACTATTTAAGTGAGATCTACACCAGTAATACAGAAAATTTTGGCATGGGGTTAATTATTGCTACATTTGCTGTTGAAGAAAATAAGCAAAAATTTCCGCATTCAAATAGTTATACCCCCCCCCCCCNNGGGGGGTATATAGGAATCACCCTGTCCGTCCGTCCGTTTGTCTGTCCATCTGTCTGTCTGTCTGTCCGTCTGTCTGTTGGATTTTCATGAAATGTTACACAGTTGTAGTACACCACCTGAAGATGTGCATGAAGTCGTATGGTTGCTGCCGGAAATTTGGAAGGGGATATATTTGTCTTTGAATATTTTCTCGAAAAGGGGGGAGGACGAACCTTGTCAGCGCATGTTCTCCTAAATGGCTGCTTGGATTTTGATGAAATGTTACACAGTTGTAGTACACCACCTGAAGATGTGCATGAAATAATATGGTTCCTTTCTGAAATTTTGAAGGGGAGATAATTTGTCTTTGAATATTTTTCTCAAAAAGGGGGAGGCCGAACCTTGTCAGCATATGTTCTCCTAAAAGGCTGCTTGGATTTTGATGAAATGTTACACAGTTGTGTAGTACACCACCTGAAGATGTGCGTGAAATAATATGGTTGCTTCCTGAAATTTTGAAGGGGAGATAATTCGTCTTTGAATATTTTCTGGCAAAAGGGGAGGGCAAACCTTGTCAGCGCATGTTCTCCTAAGCGGATTCTTGGATTTTTATCAAATGTTGCACAGTTGTAGTACACCACCTGAAGATGTGCATGAAGTAATATGGTTGCTGCGCGAAATTTTGAAGGGGAGATAATTCATCTTTGGATAATTTCTGGTAAAAAGGAGGACGAAATTTGTAAGCGCATGTTCTCTAATACGGGTATCTGTATTTCGATAAAATGTTACACAGTTGTAGTATACCACCTGAAGATTTGCATGAAATAATATGGTTGCTGTCCGAAATTTTGAAAAGGAGATAATTCTTTGAATAAATTCTTGAAAAAAGAGGGTAGGTATATCAATGTGTCCATACTTGTATTGTGTCCACAAATGTATTGTGTCCACATGCACTTAAATTTACACTTGCCATATTGATTCAGGGTTCAGTTAGCGGGGGGTATAACTGGCTGCCATTCGGCGACAGCTCTAGTTTGGTTTTGAAATGTGGTTTTTGTAATGTTCAAAAGAAAGGGCATTGTGGAATTTGAAATGCTCTTAAGTATGAAAATTATACTCTTGTGTAATGTTTGTCTTACAAAGTTGCAAAAACAACAACCCACAAAACTCCAAATTTACAATATATAAGACTTTGGGATTTGCTATGTCATGCAGTAATTATACCCCCGCTCCAAAGGAGGGGGGTATACTGTTTTACCTCTGTCCGTCCGTCATTCTGTTACTCCGTCATTCCGTCCGTCCGTCCATCACACATATTTTCGTCGCATTTTTCTCAGCAACTACACGACAGCCACTTGATATTTGGTATGGTGCATCAGTATGGGATCCTATACTGCGCCTCCCATTTTCGGCAATATTGAATCACCACTTCCTGTTTGCCAACTTTTTGACTTTTTAGCTCACCTGGCCAAAGGCCATGTGAGCTTTTGCCATCACTCGGCGTCCGTCGTCCGTCCGTCCGTTAACTTTTATTCAAAAATCTTCTTCTCTGAAACTACTGGGCCAATACTAACCAAACTTGGCCTGAATCATCACCAGGGTATTCACTTTCAAAGTTGTGATTTTTATGTCCATAGACCAAACAACATGGCCGCTGTTACTAAAAATAGAACATAGGGCTAAATTGCTTTTTTTTCAAATTACTCGAAAACCGTTACAGATATAAAAAATCTGACATGGGTAAAAATGATCAGCATGATGAGATCTACCCACTGTGCACTGAAAACCCGTCTTGGAGTTATAGCCCTTTTTCCGTGAAATTTTCAAAATTTTTGCACTTTTAATTTTTATTTCAAAAAGTGTAGCAGATAGAGGTCAAATGTAAATTGCAAAAATGTTCAGCATACCAAGATCTACCCACCCTGAAATTTTGAAGAAAATCCATAAACCCTTGTAGGAGTTATTGCCCTTTTTTCACTGAATTATTTAAATTTTCGTAATTTTAATACATCTATTATTTCCAAAACTATAGAAGATGAAGGTTTATTGTAAATTAATGAAATGTTTACCATGCTGTGGCGAATTCGAAACTGATGTTGAAAATTGTTCCTTTACCGCCTTTTCAAAATGGCCGCCAAAAAAGGCGGGAAAATTCAACATTGTCCGATTTCAATAAAATTTGGTTTCCAAATAGATCTTGATGTTGCGAGTTCAAAACCGGTGTTGAAAATTGTTCATTGACCGCCATTTTCAAAATGGCCGCCAAAAGAGGCGGGAAAATTCAACATTGTCTGATTCAATAAAATTTGGTTTCAAATAGATCTTGATGTTGTGAGTTCAACACTGGTGCTGAAAATTGTTCGTTGACCGCCATTTTCAAAATGGCCGCCAAAAAAGGCATGAAAATTCAACATTGTCCAATTTCAATGAAATTTGGTTTCCATGTAGATATTGATGTTGTGACTTCAAAACCGTTATTGAAAATTGTTTGTTGACGGCCATTTTCAAAATAGCAGCAAAAAAAGGCGGGAAAATTCAACATTGTCCGATTTCAATGACATTTGATTTCCAAATAGGTCTTGATGTCGCAACTTCAAAACTGATGTTTAAAATTGGCTGCCAAAAAGGCAGGAAAATTCAACATCGTCCGATTTCAAAGAAATTTGAATTCCAAATAGATATTGATGTTACGACTTCAAAACCGATGTTGAAAATTGTTTGTTGACTGCTATTTACAAAATGACGTCTCGACTTCAAAACTGGTGTGGAAAGTGGTCCTTAGCAAGAACATTTTTATCAAAAAAGCCCAAAAAAGAAATATAATAAAACATGATCAGACTTTAAAAACATTCAAGATATTGGACGTGTTCGACCTACGAAAGTTTTGAGAAACTGAAGATCAACTGTATAACTTACATTGTTACCTTGATTGTGGCAACTGAAAGCCAGGTGAGTGATACAGGTTCCTGGGAGCCTCTGGTTTACTTTCATTTTCAAAATTGTGACTTTTTCGTTGCATTTTCTCAGCAACTGCACTTGACAGCCACTTGATATTTGGTGTGGTGCTTCAGTATGGAGTCCTATACTGCGCCTCCCCTTTTTGGCCATATCGAAGCACCACTTCCTGTTGACCAATTTTGTGCCTTTTAACTGTAAAATTCCAAATTCTGACTTTTTGGTCACATTTTTCTAAGAAACTGCTCATGACATCTACTTGATATTTGGCATGGAGCTTCTGTTTAGGTTACTATACTGAATCTTCCTTTTTCAGCCATATTGCTGTTTACAGACTTTGTGATTTTTTTACTTTCATTTCCAAGATGAACTTTTTTGTTAGCGTTTTTACTTTCATTTCCAAGTTGAACTTTTCCGTTACTTTTTTTTCTTTCATTTCCAAGTTAAACTTTTCTGTTACTCTTTCCTCAGCAACCACACATCCATCTGTGCAGATTCTTGTATTGTGTCCACACTTGTATTTTCCACACCTGAGTTGTGTCCACACACACTTACGTTTGCACTTATCATATTGATTCAGGGTTCAATGAGCGGGGTATAACTGGCTGCCATTGGGCGACAGCTCTTGTTATTTTTGCATGCACAAGGAATATCAACGGCCATGAATGCTGTATTACTTATATTCTCCTTTGTTTTATTTGTAGAAAAACATGTGCTTGCCAGGGAATTAACTTAATGAAAAGAGGTGCATCATTTTCTTTTGGTTGTTCTTGGAGTATGTATTTTAATGGATGTAAATTTGCCAGAAGTCAAACAGCAAGAAAGTTTAAATTAAAAGATACAAGCAAGGTAATTAAAAATTAAGTGACAACAACACAGTAAAAACTTAAACCTTACTTTTGTTTCTTTATTCTTAAATACAAAAGTTGAGTTTGACCTTCCAAGAATACAAACAATAATAGTTGGATATAGTAGAAAGAACACTAGATAGACAAAAACTGTTAACACTAGTCATAACTGATAACACTAAATAGACAGAAACTGTTAAAACTAGTCATAACTGATAACACTAGATAGACAGAAACTATTAACACAAGGCATAACTTGATAACACCATAAATAGATAAACTAGATTGACAGAAACTGTTGACACTAGACATGAAGTAATGACACTAGGAAGACAGAAACTATTATTACCAGACATAAACAGATAATACTAAATAGACTGAAACTTAAAAATTACTAGACAAAACTGATATTATTTGATAGAAACTGTTAACACTAGTCATAAACTGATAAGGGCTATTCCATTAAAATGGATGTTGGGTGGGTAGGAAGGGAAGTTTAATGATCGGACATGGGTTGTAGGTCATTCTTAGAATGTTCCCATTAGTTTTATGTAAAATTATCTAAAAACAGTTTTTATACGACCACAAAAATTTTGTAGTTGTATAATTGTATGGCGCAGTCGTCGGCGTCTGTGGCCAGCATAACTTTGTTTCTAGTAGACGACTCATCTTCAAATTTCAGTATGTGGTTTCTTGGCATAAGAGCAATCCCGGGTTTTAATTTCGGGTTTGTGGCCCAACCCGTTTCAGAAAAAGGAGTAATATTGGGTATTTTTGTGTCTGTGGACAGCATAACTTTGGTTCCAGTGAACAGATCACTTTTAGCTCATCTGGCTATGCCAGGGTGAGCTTTTGCCATCACTTGGCGTCCGTCGTCCGTCTATCCGTCCGTCCGTCGTAAACTTTTCTTCAAAAATCTTCTCCTCTGAAACCACTGGGCCAATTTAATCCAAACTTGGCCTGGGTCATCACCAGGGTATGTAGTTTAAAAAATGTGTTCGGTTAGTCCGAGGACCAAACAACATGGCCGCTGTTACTAAAAATAAAACATAGGGGTAAATTGCTGTTTTTGGCAAATAACTTCAAAACCATTGCAGATATCAAAAATCTGACTGGAGTAGAATTGTTCAGAATGACAAGATCTATCTGCCCTGCAATTTTGAAGAAAATCGGAAAAACCTTCTCAGAGTTATAGCCCTTTTTCCGTAAAATTTTCAAAATTTATGCATTTTTTATTTTTTATTTCAAAAACTGTAACAGATAGAGGTGAAGTGTAAATTTGAAAAATGTTCAGCATATCAAGATCTACATACTCTGAAATTTTGAAGAAAATCCAACTGCC
>MJUU01068933.1:0-19893 GCA_002080025.1 Modiolus philippinarum
TTTGTTTTTTCTTTGCTGACTTTAATTGGTCATTTCTACCACATAACATTACTCCTAGAATTCAATGTTAAACATTTCAATCTAGGGTCACCTTTACAGTATAAGACCTTCACCTGAAGCTCAAAGTGTGCTTTGAAGTAGCCAATGGAAGATCGAATAATGGTAACAAAGTTTCCTTCAAAATTAAAAATAGTTGCATTAACTGACATTTTACAGTTCAAATTGTTTTGTAATCTATCCATTAAAACCACATTATTGATTCCATTGTGCAAGTGGTAGTAATTGCTAAACTTTGTGCTGCTTGGCTGACCATCTTAAATTTGAGATTTTGCCTACTGATTTTTCAAGATGATCCACATGTACAGAAATAGTAGCAATTACAGTAGATGTTTATTTTAAAAAAATGGCAGCATATAACAGAATGTTTTCTCAAATCCAGACTTTAACACAAATTTTAACCAGTCACTGATGCATTAAATATAGATCAATGTGATCTATCTTTTATCAGAAAGTTTGTGCCCTGTTCCAAGACATGTATATCAGATCTGAACTTCAAAAATTTTTTTAACAGAGTCACTTATGCAAGAAATGTAGGTCAAGATGACCTTATTCTTATACCAATGTCAAGTTCTATTCAAGATGCATCTATGTACAAAAGCTTATCTATCTGACTTGCACTTCAAAAAAACATCTTTAAGTTTGTGACGGACTAACAGATGAATAGACAAATTGGGGATCATGGTTACTGAAGTACTTTATTCAAATTTTATTGCTGAACATAAAGCAATTCATGGAATATCAATTGACATCAAATCAAATGATGAATTGCCAGACTGCTAGTGACACTGATATTGAAACATTCTGGGGCTATGAAAGAACTCTAGAAGACATTTTCACTAGATCTAAATAGTTCCAACTATCATTTAGGCTAGCAGAGGCCTTACTTGTACTTCCCAACAGTAATGTGGATAGTGACAGGGCATTTTTAGTAAAGAAAAAAGTGTTATGACTATGAACTACACAAACATGTCTTGAAATCTGTCAAAACAGCAACATTGGATTATCATAAAAGTTGTCAGTACTAATTGTTTTAGCTATGCCTTAAAAAAATTTTTTTAGACCTGAAAATTATGTCGTCCGCATTATTACACGCTTTTTCAAACTAAAAAGCGTGTAATTACATGACTTTGTATTCTCAGAGGTTGGCAACTATGGCAAGGGATAATAAATAGTACCTTTGTCAAGATCAGTTATGTTGCCTGATTGAACATGCTTTCATCACCATAAATTTACGAAAAGGTCATAACACAGGAGTACCCTCACCCTTTCCCTTTCTTTCGAAAAGTACTACATTTAACGGAAAGATTTCCATATCACACCATTTGGTTGACGGAATAAGCAAAGAGATACATACTGGGGGTGCCAAAATGAACTCGTTTCAGGCCATCAGAAAATGCGTTCGATCTGCATGTACCCACTGTGTTCAATTCACGGGAATCGTTATTTTGTAGGACAAATTTTACATCTAAGTTAATGAAAACGCAATTAAAGGGTGTCTTTGCATACTGATTAATACAAGTGTTCTGTATACCCTAGATCCCCCTAGATCTAACTAAAATCTTGGAGATAAATTTTCGGTCACTTTTCTTACCAGTTGCAGAAATAAAAATAAAAATGGCGGCGATATCGGTCTACCTAAAATATGTCCTACCATCGCTGGGTAAACCTATGACCCACAAACAAAATTGTTTCACATTGAATAGATTTCTAAAATGAGATTTAAGTAAGATGTTGTATGATTACTGCAAGAATTCAGAACAAATGTAAAAACAAACACTTAAAAAATATATATACATGTAATATTACCTCCATTGTTAAAATTCTTCAAGGTTACAAATTCAAGTTTTCATCTATTATTGGACATTAAAAAACCCTGATAATTTAACTTCAAGTTAAATGGATATTTTTTCATTTAAACCAAACATAATTTATGATGAGTTTTGTAAAATTTTATTTTCAGTTGAAAATATTAAATAATATAAAAACCTTTTACTTCAATAATATTTTTTTATATAGTTCTAACACTGCACGAACACCTCCACGAGAGTACTCCGGTACGATGGTGAGGACTGGGCAACTGCACCATTCAACGTGTAGAATGGGTCTTAGTCTCTCGGGGCCAAGACATGCAGGCTAACGGCGGCGCATACCGTAGCTAGGGCTTTGAGTTCTTCAAAGTCCTTCTACACCAAAAACGATCGACCCACCAAGGAATTCGACTGCGAAGTCGCAAGACAGTGAGCGGATACCAGGGAAGATCAACGGTATCAAAATCACATTGCAAATGGAGTGGGCGTCCCTCCATATTTAAAAATGCCGTGAGAGACCTGTGAGGTATTCAAGGCTATAAACCACCATGCTGCTACCACCTCCACGAGAGTACTCCGGTATGATGGTGAATGCTGTCCGTCATGTAAGATGAAAGATTGGCACCAAAGTAATAACACTTGGTCAGCACCTCATAAACATCATTCATGCCATGTTTGGTTCAAATCCATTCAGTGGTTCTAAAGTAAAAGTTCTTTGTATGCATTTTCCCATAGGGTCCAATGTTAAAATTAAGATCCCGCTGGCCGCCATGTTGGATGATGGATCCGCACTAAAGTAACAACACTTCGTCAGCACCTCATAAGCATCATTCATTCCCAGTTTGGTTCAAATCCATTCAGTGGTTCTCAAGAAGAAGTTCTTTGTATGAATTTTCCCATTAGGTCAAATGGTGAACTAAGTTCCCCAATGGCGGCCATCTTGGAAGGGGTTGGAAAACTTGAATGTGTTCAATAAAATATAGTCCTTAACATGCTGAACATTTTTGCAATTTAAACTTGACCTCTATCTCAAAGCGTTTTTGAAATATAGGACATAAAGTAAAAAATCACGAAAAATTTGATCAATAAAGGACCACAACTCATATATAGGTACTTGGATTTTCTTCAAAATATCCATGTGGGTAGATCTTAACATGCTAAACATTTTTGCAATTTAAACTTGACCTCTATCTGTTATAGTTTTTTCAATAAAAAATAAAAAACATCAAAATTTTGAAAATTTTACGGAAAAAGGGCAATAACTCTTAGACGGGTTGTCAGATTTTCTTCAAAATTTCAGCATGGGTAGATCTTCTCATGCTGATCATTTTTATTTCTGTCAGATTTTGAAATCTGTAACGGTTTTTGAGTTATTTGCAAAAAACTGTAATTTACCCCTATGTTCTATTTTTAGTAACGGCAGCCATGTTGTTTGACCTAAGACATACAAAATAACAAATTTGAAACTAGATACCCAAGTAATGATTCAGTTAAAGTTTGGTTCCATTTGACTTAGTGGTTTTAGAGGAGAAGATTTTTGAAAGTGAGCTAACGACGGACGGACGACGGACGCCAAGTGATGGCAAAAGCTCACCCTGGCATAGCCAGTGAGCTATAAATGAAATTAAGGCTCTGTGGTTTATCAGAACCGGCAAAATATGTTTCGTTTTAATGTTCTTAATATCTCAGAACAGGTAAGGGCAATTATTTTTTTCTGACGATCCAAATAGGAGGTATTGCACCTTTTTGGAATTTTCACACTTTAAAAGTTTTTACTTTTATTTCAAAAACTATATGAAAGAAGTTTGAATCGCAAAAATGCTAAGATTATTAAGGACTTTTATTTCTACGTATACCAAGCAGCCAATCAGCGAAGAACAAAGTTTAAAAGGGCCCATGGGAAATCCAGTCTTCTAATCTCAAATCACTTGGCCAATAAGAACCAAACTTGATCACAGCAGTGCATGAGTTGTTTGCCCAAAGAGATATTTATACTCGTACCTCATCCAAGATTGCCGGAACAAAGTTAGACATAAGGACCTTATGGGAATGCATTTCAGGATCTTCTCCTCTGAAATAATTAAGTCAATTAGAACAAGATTTGGTCACAATTGTCGTTGTGTGTCCTGTATAAAGTTTGTGATTTTTTTGTTTTGTTTTTACCCCTTTAAGATGGTAGCCAGCGGGGAACATATCTTCACATAGAAACCCTATGGCCAATGCATTCAAAGATCTTCTCCTCAGAAACTGCTGAGAGCCAATTTGAACCAAACAAGGTCACAATTGTCTTGAATGGTCCCCTTCAAAGTTAGTGATATTTATGTTCATATATAATCAAAGACAGCCACCAGCACGAAACATAAGTTAACATGGGACCCTAAGGGAAAAATATTCAAAGATCTCCTCTTAAACTACTTTGCAAATTGAAACCAAATTTTGTCATAAGAGTCCTTGGGTGCTCCCTTTTACATTTTGTGATATTTATGTTCATACCTATTCCAAGATGGCTGTCAGCGGGACATACTTCAATATATTGCCTAATGGAAAATTTATTAAAAGATATATATATACAATAGTTGTTTGACAGCCCCATTCAAATTTCTTACTTTAAGTAGGGACTCAATGAGAAATACAATTGAAGATCTTCTCTTCTGACGCCAATTAATTTTTGTATAATAGGCCATTGGTGGTCGTCTTTCATCAATGTTCTTACCTCGTCCTCAAAGACCTGTTTTGCGCATTTCCTTTATTATTCAAGACACTTTAATTCTTGTCAATGCCTTGGACTATTCCATCTGTATTTTGTCTTTCCTTTGATTCTCTCCATTTCGAAGCACTTTAACTGATAATTTACCTCAAATTATTTACTTACCCCGAGTTATTTACCTCATTAGTTTTTATGCATATTCATTTATCTACCTTTGACCTTCTGTATGTTTCACCAAACTAGATGAAATCTAGTTTAAGTTTCATGTGGGAAAAATTTCCCGGTCCAAGGATTGAATTCGCGCTACATTTCTGTAATACGAAGGTGATCAAACGACTTTCATAACTCGTCGCGACTACAATCGCCAGTTTATGAACAGATGTAAGAAAATATATTTGAAGTGACAATTGATCGATAACTCAGGTAATTGTGACAACAGATCGATAACTCAGGTAATTTAAAAATACAATCTAATCGATATTTATATAATAAAAGTAAACAAATATCTAAAACAAGATCAATATAATAGGAAACGTTTTCGTATGAAGAACCAAAAATACATTTATTAACTAATTGATATATGTAGCCTAAATAAACTGATCTGAATAAACATGAGTAGAAGGTTCTATTGCATTTAGTTTTAGATATATACTTATTTGTTTATTTCATATTCGGCGGTATTTTCTACGTTTGAGGTCTTGAAGTTAGTTATAGTATGTTTCAGAGTAATTTACTGAATTAAAGTGCTTCGTAAGAAAAGGGGGTGGTTAAAATGCCTTCACACTGCGAGCTCAGACATCTTGACCACCCCTTTTCTTACGAAGCACTTTAATTCAATTAATTACTCTAAAACATACATTAAGAATTGCAAGCTGCCCAACGCCCTTTGGAACATAGTTTTAAAACTGATGAGACATTAGTTGTCAAAATGGTCATATGCAGAAGTAAATTTATAGTGACTTCGGTATTTTGTTATTTATTACCAATGGGTCGATGCCACTGCTGGCGGATTGTAAGTCCCCGAGGGTGCTCACCAGCCCAGTAGTCCGGTACTTCGGTGCTGGCCCGAACACTGAGATTTTGGGATTTCCAATGATTTGATTTTATCTGCACTGCACTAATTGAACATTAGTTGTCGAAATGGCCATATGCAGAAAGTAAATTTACAGTGACTTCGGTATTTTGTTATTTAAAAGGGACTCTATGGAAAATACATTCAAAGATCTTCTCCTCTGGAACCACTGAAATAGTTTTTACAAATTTGATAATTTGAGTCCTCGGGTGAAACCTTTTTTTTGTTTCCTACCTAGTCCCAAATTGCCTCCAGCTGGCGGCAGTGTTTAATAACGCATAGGTGTTTAAAAAATCTTCTTTTAAAAAGCTTGAAAGAGGATAACCAAAGATCACAATACACCTTGGGTGGTCTCGTATGTGATTATTATGTTCTTAACTCATCAAGATGACAAACCAATGTTTGAATATTTTCTAAGAAACTGTAACATCTGGTGAATTGATGCATAATATTGATAATATTGGATGGTCTCTTGGTGACAGTGAATAAAGCCAGACACCAGGTTAGCGATACAAGCTACAGCCTCTAATTTTTTTAGCATCCATATGACTCAACAAATAATTACTGTGTTATTATGCTTTGTTATGTCAATTAACAGAACTACAATGTACATGAAAGTATGTGCACATTGAACGCTTTTTTGATTGATGAATAACCAATGAAGTTGTAAATATTTTATTTCGTATGTCTAGAGTAAACCGGTCATCATAAAGAAAACAGCACGAGGAGACCGCTTTCTAAAATTGAACGACAACGAGTTTCTTTTNTTTTTTTTTTTTTTTTTTTTTTTTTTTTTTTTGCATGTATATCAACATTAACGTATAAGAAATAATACATTCAGTGAAATTTAAAAATCAGTTGAGTTGTTCATATAGAATTTATCCTGAAAGCAAGAAAACTTAAAGTTTTGATCTCAAAGAAAGTTTTTTTTATAGCTACAATGTTTAAAGACAAATTTAGTCAACAGTAGAAGTCAATGATGTTCAGATGTTCAAGATGACTTCAAACCATCAAATTTCACTTATACCTATCATGTGATGTTACATGTATGCCTGAATCTAACTTTTTAATTATTTCGTCCACAGACTTTAAACTTCATTTCAAAAACATACTCCATGCAAAAGCAGCACGACATTTTAGGCCTATCGAAAATGAATTTTTATTGTGATATCTCCGATTTTGATTGACGACCACTTTTTTGAATGAGTTATGAACATAAATATCACAAAAATGATTTCGGAAATAAATAATCTGAAACAACAATTGCATATCACGGTTTTAGCATTTGAGAATATGAATTTAATTATTATTCTTTCGTTTTAAAATCAAAGATTCCAGATTGTAAATAATTCGGGATCATTTTGCATTGTCTCTGGACTTTGATTTATGTAATATTGTGCTTTGTTCCTTCGGTATTCTACTGCCGTTGTTTTATAATTCATGATAACAAATTCATAGATGTCGATTTTCATTTTAGAATTCGACATCGTAAGTTATAATAGTGATACGAAAACATTCAGTTCCTACAAGCTAATACATATATTGATATGATATATACGAAATAATTTTATTTTTGAGTAGAAATACAAGGTTCTCCGGATACTTCTATATTTTTCGAGCACACGTGAAAAAAAAAGCTTTCGTTTTAATTTGTTTGCAAAGATGCTCTTTATTCAAAGTTTATATATCCAAAACTGTAACGAATTTTAAGAAATACCATAATTTATCATTGATGTATGGCAATCAACCGGATTGAAATTGGAAACGTGTTGTAATTGAATATATAATGATAGATTACAATAAAATTCAATCATTTGAACCCGAAAGCCGATTCTATTTGGAAACTAACAATATCTAAATTTTTGTAAATTTTGTTGAAAACTAAGGAGTATCTCCCTCATGCAAAGCTCTGTCCTTAGCTGATTTTGGCTTTACATTTAGGTCATATTGGTTATTTGCTCTCTATCAGTTTTTAATCATCTTTGAGTTTATGGTCTTCCAAACATTTTGATTTATCTGCACTGAAGAGTGTATATCTATGCAGAATTTAAATTTACAGTAACTTCGGTATTTAGTCATTTGAACACGTGTAGACTGAATGCATCCAATGACATGAAATAAAGAGGAGAGATTTGTGTGCGTATGTTATATATGTTCATAGGTTTATACTTTTGACACCTATATAAACACCTAGTAACATGTTCAAAAGTGGGATGAAACTAAAGCTGTAAATTTTTCATTTTATTCAAATTGCAAATAGTATCTCAACTTTAAGATGGCAAACATGTCTGTATAATTGACAGTTAGAGATTGACCTTTTTATTTTGTTACCTGTTTTTCAAATTATCAATATCGACATGGTACATACTATGTACTTGTAATTATCATATGATTCACTTTCCAGTTTTGACGAATTTGACTGCAAAATGTTTGGAATCAGTGAACCAGAAGCTGCAAAAATGGATCCGCAACAAAGATATATATTGGAATGTGTGCATATGGCTTTTGAAGATGGCGGAATTCTTCGTAAAGACCTCAATGGGAGCAAAACTGCAGTATATATAGGTACCTGATGCAATTAGTAAATTTTAAAATAACATCACATAAAACACCTAGCATTGCATGAAAAGGTAATATAATTCAATCACCAAAAAAATGCAGAGATGACATTTACCAACACTAGCAGATATGCTATTATCTTCTTTGGCCATTTTGATCTTATCGCTATCTTGACAGGTTTAACACAATTTTGTGAAGAGTGTGTAAGTTCTTATGTTGGGTTTTTAAGATCATAGTTCATATCTGCTGGTGCAAGAACAAACCACATAATGATCATACGTTATCTAAACGACAACAGAAATACATTAAAAACTAGTATGTCAATCGTTCAAAGAACAATTGATAGGTCTTTCCCAATGTTGCGTCAGAATGTTATCATTATTGATTCACAGGGAAAACCAACATTCTAAGCTTAATATGTACATTTATAGACTCTCTAACATGAAATACATTTTTTTTCAAAGTGACAGTGACATTTGACCTTGACGTCATTTTGAAGGCCAAGTCTACCTGAACATTTTTTGTATTGAATAATTGTTTGTATCTTCAGTGGTATTTGAGCAATAGGCAAAACATCCCAAATTTAGACATCAAAAATCAGTTTTTGGTCCATAGGCCCAAACTGTTGGTCCAATGATTTTGGACCAAATGTATCAATTGTAGATCTCAACAAGACACACATTTTCTCCATTACATCAGCTATCTGTTGTGGTTTCCGAGTTTATCCGCTAAAAAGTCTAGAGCTCAAAATAAAGGTCACCGATGGCCTTTGACCTTGAACTTTTCAAATAGCCCCCGGGGAACCAAGAACAATGATGTAGGTCTCATGTCTATCACTTCCGGTTGGGGAGAAATTCATTGTTAAAGAAGCATCAAATTTTGCAAGGGCATAACTCCGAAATAGTCAATCGGACAATTTCGGACCAAATGTAACAAATTTTTGTCATGACGTAGCAAACATTTTTCTTATTACACTTCATCAGCTATCTTTTATGGTTTCCGAGTTCACCTGCTAACAAGGTTTACCATGTTTGGTGATGTAACTCTGTTACTGAAAATAGATCGGGTTTACAGGATCAGTCTGGTAAAGCACGGGCATTTCTGATTAATAGTATCAAGTTTCAAAATGATATCGTTTATGACTTTTTTGCAAATGTTGGAAGAAAAAAAAGAAAAAAAATAATTAAAAGGTCGATTGTTCAGAGAACAAATTGCAAGGTCTTTCACCAGTTTTCACCATTGCATGTTTCAGTTTGATTTTGTTGTTTATTTTAATAAAAAATGTGATGTAATCAAAAGTTCTGAACATTGATTGTGTTTTTCTCAACGGTTGAGAAGGAAAAAACCTAAAAATTGGCTATGACCTTGCCCTCTGATCTTGATGACCTTTGATCTTGTGTTTAAATTGAAGGTCTCTTCTTACTGATTAATTTGATATGTTACTTGACTATACTATCTGTGACGGTTTAAAACTTGTATGTAAAAAAAACATTTTCCGAAACGCGTCAAGGGTATTAACTCTTCAGAGAGTCATCGGAGAGTTTCGGTCTAAATGAAACAAATGTAGCCCTTGACATGTTGAACATTTTTGCTGATATACTTTTTCAGCTTTCTATAATGGTTTCTGAGTTTATCCCCTAACAAGGTCAAAGGTCAAAGTCAAAGGTCACTGATGATCTTTGACCTGGTACTCAAATTCAAGCTCTCTTCGAACTGATCACTTTATTTATCAATGTTTACTATATTATCTGTAAGCGTTTAAAAGTTATTCGCGAAAAACCAATATACCAAAACACGTCAAGGGCTATAACTCAAAAACGGTTCATCGCAGAGTTTCGCGACTATTGAATAAAATGTAGATATCAATGAGAGGAGTATGTTTGCAATGTAATGTCCTTTGAATTTTTTTATCGTTTCCGAGATATCATGATAACAAATTTTCAAATGGCGGACGAAAAAAATTTTTTGACCCCGGATTTGTAATCAGGACCACCAAAGCTACATGGAAAACGAATTTCATCAAAATCCAATAACTTTGAGAAATTTGCATAGTTAGGGGTCAAAAACGCGTAACAGGGGTCACGACCCAAAAAAAGATTTTTGGCGTGATAAATTATCATTACGATATATCAAATATTTTCCCCATTCAGAATTTCGATATCGGTTACGGGTTATGAGGAAATCTGCTAACAAGGGTTTTCGGTGTCGGGCAGATAATTCTGTCACTAAAAATAAATTTTGATCGCAGGGTCAGTCTTGAAGTCCCATTTTAAAACCGAACTACTACCACAAGTTTCGTTATGAGATGTCGCTTTGTTTAGTTGAAACCGGGTTACGGACTAAAAAAAGATAATAATAATCTTAAGAATTACAAGAAGGTCTTAACGACAAGTCGTGAAAGACCTTAATAATAATCAGAAGAAATACAAGAAGGTCTTTCCAACGAAGTGGGAAAAACCTTAATTAAGCATTCGCGAGAGCTTTATCAAAACCAGCAAGTCCAGCACATTCTTGTTTTCAATTTAATTTTTGTTTTTTGCTGAGTATTTCACATCGAACAAAATTACAAGTGTAACCACCTATTCTATTATACGCAATTACTTCAAACAGGTTACAAATGCGCAATTATTCATAATGCTATTTCCATAGGGGTTACCCCAGTTTGAGGGAATTCTTAAAAAAGATGCAACCTAGTTTCGACCCCGAGGGTCCCATTTATAAATTGTCGGTACTGAGATCTTTCAAAAATCGGAATGAAAAATGGGGTTCCCATTGCCCTTCTTGGTACATATTTGGGCAATAAAAAGGGTCGGTATTTTATGGAAAACATTTTAACCCACCTTCGACATAAACATATCCGAGAAGCAGTTCAAAGATATAAAAGTGAATAAATATTAATGAATTCTATATTACTAGTGTATAGGTGATTTTATGATACTAATTTTCCACCAATCGCAGGTACTGCAATTGTTAATTCTGAGTTTCCTTTTAGGGCAAAAAGCATTCCGAATAACATTAATTACGCAATTGTAACCAACAATATTACACATGTGACAATTTGACGTGTTATTTTAAATTAATTCAAACAAAAATTATATGTGTGACAATTCTTGAGTAATATGTAATTACATTTAACTTCATTTGTATCAAAACTGATCATTCATCTGTCTCATGCATAGCTCTTTTCTAGGCTGAATTTTGGCTTTTTTATTTAGATCGTTTTGGTTATTTGTTATTTATCAGCTTTTACAAAATTTTCGGTTAATGGACTTCCAAATGTTTTGGTTTGATCTGGTCTGATGAGACGTAAGTTGTCGAAATGCGCATATGCAGAAAATAAATTAACGGTAACATCGGTATTTTGTATTTTCTAACAAATTTAAACATCTCCTAATCAAGTAGTTATCAAAACAGTAATTGACATGTGTGTAAACTTGTTCTCAGTTGGCGATTGATCAATCATGTAAATGTCTCGTGTCAGTTTCTAGAAAAAAATACAACCGGATGTTGATGAAATAAACACCTGCGTCATTGTCTAGCAAATGGTTTTTGCATTTTTATTACTTTATTGGTAATATGACATTTTTATTAATTTTATTTCACTCAACATCCCTATTAATGAATGGATCAATGATACTCATGCAAAGAAGGTAGCAATAAAATGGCGGCATATTTGAAAATGTAGACTCCTTTCATAAAATAAAATACGGAGATCACTTTACTTCATATAAATTCAGTAGAAATTAGAGAAACAATATCTAACATTGTTTTCCGGTTTATTACGATAATTTCTCAAATCTCGATAGTTAAGTTATCACATTTTAAAGTTCTCGGTAAACCTCGAACTTTAAAATGTAAAAATAATTAAATACCTAAATTTGAGAAATATACTTTATAAACTGGAAACAATGTCAGAGACTATATTTAAACTTCTTACAAGTTTATCTGCATGAATTACTAAGTTTTCCAAACGTTTTACCATATAAAAGTATGTAATCTCTGTTTTCTGTGTCTTGTTACATTTATCAGTCATCTTTTATTGCATCACATTTCATTACTAACAATCCTATCTGTCATTTTAATTGCTAAAAAAATTGTCACTTGCAAACCTGTCTGTCATTCTCAACATTTAGTATTTTGTTTCAGGCGTTATGAACGATGATTACAAAAGTTCAGCTACAGAAGACCCTGCAGTAGCAAGTAATTACACACTTACCGGAACAGCACCAAGTATAGTAGCTGCTCGTATCTCCTATGTTTACAATCTTCTGGGCCCATCCATGTCAATAGATACAGCCTGTAGCTCATCAATGGTCGCTATACACCTTGCGTCTCAAGCATTGAAAAATGGTAAGCTTGCTACTGTTCCACTAAAGTAATCTCATTACAATCCCTTTAAATACGTAAATGTTGACGACCATATAGGGGCGTTTTTTTTTCGTTATGTAGAAAAAAGATGGTAGCAGATTTTTATACCAAAGGACAAGTACCAAATACCAAGTTCGATATGTAAAAAATCCGTTTGCAATGTTTAGAGCAACTAAAAGTCAGTCGTTGTGATTGAAATGAAGAACCATGAACCTTAACTGTCGGGTTTTTGAGTCCATTCATTTGTGATCGTAAAGAGTACTCAGTTTCAGTAACACACCACAGCCCACATACTGTACTTTAATACCGTCATTGTGAAATGTACACTCCGTACGCACGAGAAGATGGAATATTTCTGTTCATGTTAGAGAAATTAACAATTTTGAAATTGCAGTCGTCCATTTTGTCGTAAATGTTGTACTGAGATGAATATATTGTAGAGATCCATTTAGCAAAAGATACATTATTAATGGGGAAAATGTATAAAAAAACCGTCACCAATGTATCTTTAAATTTAGTGGTATTAATTAGCATCTGTGCTTAACGAGTCCCAGAAGAAATTCAATTTCGCATAATAATTGAATAGCGGGTATAGAAGTACGAGTTGTGCCCATTTCTATATCAAGTTGTTGTTGATAAATAGCACATCCAAATATGAAATATATTATCAATATAAAAAATCGAGCTTACAACACATCTGATTTTCATTGTAGCTTGCCTTCCCTTTTAAACTAGTTCAAGAAAACATTTATAACATAATACAACAAATTGTTTTGAATCGCTAAAGGCCTTTTGAATGTTACCTTTAATTATTGATATAGTTTATGATGAAAGTAGTAAAAAGTGTGCACAAATCAAATTTTTTTGCATTTGAGAAAATTAAAGGGAATAGAAATTTTCTAAAAATCATATATATGCAAAGCTCTGTCCTTAGCTGATTTTGGCTTTACATTTAGATCATATTGGGTATTTGTTCTCTGTCAGTTTTTTAACACCTTTGATTTTATGGTCTTCCAAGACTTTTGATTCTATCTGCACTGAAAAGACATAAGTTGTCAAAATGCGCATATGCAGAAAATAAATTCACAGTAACTTCGGTATTTAGTTATTTGTTGCCACTGGGTAGATGCCTCTGCTGGTGGAGTGCTAGTTCCCGAGGGTATTCACCATCCCAGTAGTCAGTACTTCGATGCTGACCCGAAAGCCAATTCCATTTTGAACCTTGCAATATCTAAATTTTTGAAAAGCATGTTAAAAACTAAGGAGTATCTCTCTCATGATGCAAAGCTCTGTCCTAAGCTAATTTTGGCTATACATTTAGATCACATTGGGTATTTGTTCTCTTTAGTTTTTTAACATCTTTGATTTTTATGGTCTTCCGAGCGTTTAGATTTTATCTGCACTGAAGAGACATAAGTTGTCGACATGCACAATTACAGAAAATAAATTCACAGTAACTTCGGTATTTAGTTATTTGTTATATGTCACTTTAGTCATGGATAGTATCACGATACGCTTTTTGCCTGTCTTTAACTGCAGTCAAAATCTTAGTTAGTTCCGTAGACCATTCAGGAATAACTTTAGATTTTAATTTTGACAAATTTCAACAGCTCATATCAGTAAAGAAAGTTCCAATCTCGGCTTCGGCAAATGCGCGACAACTCTTGATATAAATTCAATTTACCTGTGCAGTTTGTGCAAAACTCCACATTTCAAATATCAATCGCTCCCAAAAAGATAAATAAATACTCATGAAACTTGGTAGAAAAATCAGTAAATGAATAATCTATCGCTTTACTAGTAGGTGGCGAATGGAGGGTTAATCAATATCAAGTAAAAGTGAAAAAACACGGGTTTTTTTAAACGACTCGAAACAAAATAAACGATAAAAACCCTATTCTGAATTAGTTCAGTTGAAAAGAGGAGATTTAGACACATAATGATTTTAAGTTAAAGATACGGTGTCTTGTTTTTATGAAGTCTTCTAATTCAGAGAAAACTTTTCATTTAAACTAAAATAAAACAGTTTTTATTGCAGAGAGTTGTCGAACATGAATCTCTATTGTGGTAGCTACACGTTTTTATTACTCAATATTTCGATTAAAATCTAAAAATATGAATTGAAATTAAAACAAGAATTTTATAAGAAATGGGGCCAAACCCTTTTTTCCCCAACTCTTTTTGAAGGTGTACCAGCTGCTCGTTTTGTCAGTAGTTAAGCTTCTCCNTCGGGAACCGTTTTCCTATAGTGTTGTCTGGTGCGAATAGTGCCCTCGCCTGTCGGCTCGTGCACTATACGCTCCAGACAACACTATAGGAAAACGGTTCCCTCTGGAGAAGTCCATAATAGATTATTAGTTCAGGTGAAAAGAGGAGATTTAGACACATAATGTTTTTAAGTTTAAGATACGGTGTCTTGTTTTTATGAAGTCTTCTAATTCAGAGAAAACTTTTCATTTCAACTAAAATTAAACAGTTTTTATTGTCGAACATGAATCTCTATTGTGGTAGCTACACGTTTTTATCACTCAATATTTCGATTACAATCTAAAAATATGAATTGAAATTAAAACAAGAATTTTATAAGAAATGGGGCCAAACCCTTTTTTCCCCAACTCTTTTTGAAGGTGTACCAGCTGCTCGTTTTGTCAGTAGTTAAGCATCATTTGATAATCCCAGATGTATAAAAAAACCTAAACTACAATCATGGTACTTTGGAAGACAAAAGAAATTGATAGATTTTTTTCATCTCGAATAAATCAGAAAAATGAGTAATTGAAAAATTACTATTATACATCTGACAGTATATATATGAGGGCAAATACTCTATTATAAGAAATGTGTAAAGATGTTACGTATTTCATCGGATATAATTTTTCAACTTAATTCTGGTCGTATTTTTATGAGCAATTTATGTTTATAAGCACATCAGTCAATTCAATAACTTTATTTTTGCCGAAGTGGCTTTAAGATGAAGAACAAGAATAAAAGCGTTTTTTCATTGCTTAGTTTTGCCATGTATTTGTAGAGACCTTGCTTCAATTGCATTTACTTCATATTTCTTCCTTGTTAATAACTAAAATCAATTACTCAGTGTCAGGGTTGGGGTAATGGTAATGGGTAATCGTAATCGATTGTAATCCATTACAAAATGTTTAGTAATCGAAAGTAATCTGTAATCGATCTGATTTTCGATTACTTGTAATCGTAATTTAATCGATAACAGCTTCTGAAACCCCTGTAATTATCGATTACTTTTCGATTACATTTCAATTACATTTTTTTATTTAAAGCAATATCTGCATAGATTTTCACTTCGGTTTATGGTATTAGAAATGCATCATGTGTTCTAATGCTGAATATTATTATGCTTCAGTTCATTTCACACAAACCTGAGAGCCATTGATCTATTGGAAAATGTGTTAAGTAAAATTGTAAAAGTTGCTTCAATCGTATATATCTTACTATCTCTTCAGGCTTTAAATATCCAACAGCTATTTTCATCATTTTAATTCCTCTCTCTCTCATAGAATCTTCCTAAAATTTGTGAAATAAATTTTAAGACTTAAAGTCTAGTCAGTAATCTCAGTATAGAACAGGTCTTCTTACTGTGTGGTCATGTCTTGGACAGATCACTATGAAATACCACCAGATTTTCCTTCAGATGGAGCAATCAAGATCAAGTGCATACATTGTAATATATTAATATCTGGCAGTTTTGCAACCACCTCAAATTTTACTACACACTTAAAAAAAATTGTGCAAATCTGTCCAATATATTTAGATAGCTGAACATATTTTTTTCTCACAGACTAGCCCATTGTCTGACTGTGATGTATTAAATTAAAATTTATGCATTTTAGCTCTTAACATATTTAACAAAATAAAATATTTCAAAGAGTGAAAAATAATAATAATCATAATGAATATATAGAGTAGATGGTACAGCAATTCAACAATTTGTATGATTATGGTGATATTAAAATTCTAAAGCAATCAATCATTTTATCTCTAATAACCAGACCTTTTGTTTAAATTTAGCTTCTTACTTTTAATGATTAATAACATGATTTACAATTTAGGCATAAGGTTAAATGTACCTGTTGACAAGATGTTTACACAAGAATATAACTGTTAATTGCAATTTAACCCAAGTCAGTAATCCACACCTGTCAGATTATTATAATTAAACACAAATTTATGCGTTATGAAAACAATTTATTGATTGTCAATTTCATTAAATGAACTAGTAGTAAAATTTTCATATTTTATATCTTTAAATTATAATAAGAAATTTTTTTACCAAAAAGTTTTTTATTTCCCTTGTTGTGAGAAAACATAGAAATGAACAATTATCCCACCACCAAGGATCTGAAAAGAGCAGCCAACAAAATCATGCCCAGTCTATATTAAGAAAATCATTAAATTATTGAAAAAATGAACAGAAGAAAAAAAAGATACTAATGAAGAATTAGTTCACATGTTTCTCTTGAGCTTTTTCTCCTCTTTTGATAGTGGAAAATGCAATGACACATTTCACAAAATGATGAAAATTAAATGTAACAGTATTGCAGATACCTAACCTTTCACAAATGTACCACTTTAGGTTCAATTTTTGACAATTCAATGTACAAATGTTCATGTATCTCAGTCTTTATATGTTTTGCCATGTGTCATGTATAATATAATATGCCTTTTTAAAGAAATGTAATCGAAAGTAAGCGAAAGTAATTGTCGATTACTTCTCGGAAAGTAATCGATTGTAATCGATTACATGTGAGATACATGTGTAATCGATTAAGAATCGATTACACAAAAATATGCCATGTAATCGATTAATATTCGATTACATTTCAAAGTAATCGTGCCCATCCCTGCTCAGTGTGTTTTAAATTATAAATAACATGTGATAAAAATATACAATTGGCTTAAACGTGAAAAAACAAAGATTAAATGCCTTTTAATTTGAAATTTATAAAATGGGCAATTCATAGAAGTACATAGTAAAAATTAAAACCATAAATGTCTATAACTTAAAATAAAGTATACATCGCAATTAAAATGACCACAAAACAGACCAAAGAAAAAATAATAATAAAAGAACAATGCTGTCATGAGAACACTTAAACATAGAGAAGCGAATAAAAAATATGAAATTTAATTTTCTGGTAAAAATGAATTGGGAAAATTGAAATAAAATGCACAAAAATGGTACGTGGAGCTTGTATCACATTAAAAAAAATAGATCAAATAGAACAAAATTCAGAACTACGAACAAATATGATGTTAAAAACATATTTTACGAAACGACACCCTCAGCTTAAGGCGAAGAGTACGTAATTCAACGCCTCGAGCGGATTCCGGGAGTAATAACGTGCGTCGTTAGTAACGTCATGAATGAAAAATGGACGGCGTAAAATGTTGTCGAGATCGAAGTTATCGTGAAGGGTCTTTCAATAGAAATGTATAAATGGTCAGTCCAGATTGTCCAGAAAGTATAATGAGACCAGTCAAAGATTTTGGAACTGTTAGTGCTGTGATAAACTTTGAAATGTCATGTTCATTGTTTTCAGAGATTCAGATTACGGTGATGATTTATTCATGCCATATCGTATTGGTTGACACAGATAACAGGATTATGAACAGAACGAGGGAGCATAACAGATATTTACGTTCCAGGCCAGACCATACGCGTTTACTCACTAGTATGTTCGGACCGTACACGTGTGGTCCGACCGTATACGTATACTCATACGGTCTGGATCGCTAGACAATTTCGGTATGATGAACGTATGGGTATCTCAATAAATTCCTAAATAAATTTAGGTGTATAAATGAAAGCCCGAAAAGTCAACAACTGGCTAAAAGTATTATGAAAATTTTGTAAGGGTGGGGGTACATTTCTAATAGATCTGACCCAGTTTGCGTAATCGTGGATCCGAACTTTACATCCGAGGGGCCAATTAGTGGTACAGGATCAGGAGAACTTTATACACTACTTCACTGTATTTCATGCAATTTTCTGCAGATATTGTGAATTTAAGTTGAATAGAAACATAATTTTATGTTAGGGGAATGCAAAACGAAAAAAAAAACGGTTCATTAAAATGTTTGTTTGCAGGTACAATATTTCATTGTCCATGCCGCCACGAACTGCTAAAAATGTATCAAGGCGACTTTCTTCTCTTTTAGATACTGTAGAAATCTTTCAAATTTTCCATGTTTTCAAACATTTCGTATTTCTCTTCGCTTTTCATGTGTCATCAACTGATTCAATTTATCCAAAAATGAATTGAATTTGTCTTCCAAGGAGATTTTTTACAAGTTTACAACTGAACATAGGTTTAATTATATAAAAAACAGTTCAAGATGAGCCAAAATCACATATATTACATATATGATCGAACTAGCATTTACTTTTGTAAACAAGAATCACACTACAATTGTATATTACCCCGACCGTACGCGTATGGTCCGGAATATATATAATATAGTGCATAATTTTAAATAACCAGTTGTAATTTTTTAGCCGACTTTGAATCCTCCTCATTTAAGATTTAAAATGGTTTGACTGAATAAAAAGCGCAAACATATTAACAAGAGAAATCATAAGAAAAATTAAAAAGACAATTGTTCAGAGAACAATTGCAAGGTCTTTCCCAGTCAATGCTGTGTTTAGTGTTATGTTTTGTCATGTCACATGTTTGAAATCATCTTGATGAGATGCACATTGTCTCCAATATATTAGAGTAGCCATTTCTCATCTTTTTAAAGATTTTACGATAAAAAAAACGTAAAAATTGGCCATGACCTTGACCGATGACCTTGATGACCTTTGACCTTGGGATCAAATTGAAGGTCTCTTCTTGCTGATTAATTTGATATGTTACATGACCATACTATTTGTAAAGGTTTAAAAGTTATACGCAAAAAACCTATTTCTGAAACGCGTCAAGGGCAATAACTCTTCAGGGAGTCATCGGAGAGCTTCAGTCTAATGAGACAAATGTAGCCCTTGACATGATGAACATTTTTGCTGATATACTTTTTCAGCCATCTATTACGGTTTCCGAATTCATCTGATAACAAGGTCAAAGGTCAAGGTCAAAGGTCACCGATGACCTTCAACCTGGTACTCAAATTGAAGGTCTTTTCATGCTGATCACTTTAAACATTTATGTTTACTATATCATCTGTAAGCGTTTAAAAGTTATTCGCAAAAAACCGATTTACCAAAACGCGTCAAGGGCTATAACTCAAAAACGGTTCATCGGAGAGTTTTTGTTCAATTGAACTAAATATAGATCTTAATGAGAGGA
>MJUU01068933.1:22788-38780 GCA_002080025.1 Modiolus philippinarum
TTTCGTCATTGGAAAATTTGTCCAAACTTTATTGTCTGATTGTTTTCATAAATTAGGATGCTTGCATTTAATAGATTCGTGTTCATTTGGAAAAAAAATTATTTGGAACCTAGAAAAAAGCCAAAATATTATCCAAAAATGCAAATTTTTAAAATCATAGATTTTTTTATTGCTTCTTGATTGAGACGGAAGTGACCAACCACATGTACACTCAAAATATGTATATATAATGTGTAATTTACCATTTTTTGACAATTTATATATATAAGGCTCCTCAGTGTACACATGGTTGGCCAATGTTAAATATGCCAAAAATGCCCCCAAAATCTAGCCTTTCGACCTTTTAAAACGATTTCCCCAATTTATGCTATGTTTGGATGGCTAATGTGACCAAATCTGTTGAATTAATTCCCCCAAATAACCAATTGAATCCATTAAAGTAGACATTATAGAGTTCGAAAAAAACCACGAATCTTTCTTAAGCTTTTTTTTCAAATTTTGGGCAAAAATGCGGCCTTACCGAACCTACTCCTTTAGTACCGAAGTTTCTGTAATTCTAATGCCGAAGTTATTGTAAATTTATTTCGGAAATTACTGTAAATACTGTTTATTCATTTCGGATATTACTGTTTACATTTAGTACTAAAACCGCATATTTGCACTGTAATTTTAGTACCACATATAGTTTTGTAAATTATGCACTGAAGTTTCTGTAAATTCAGCATGTTCTACCGATGTTACGGTAAATTTCACACCAAAAGTTACTGTAAGTTTAGTATCAAAGTTATTGTACAGCAGGCCTATTAAAAGTTTGCACTAAAGTGGCTGTCATTTTAGTTCTGGTAACGAAGTTAAATTCAGTTCGGAAATAACTGTTAATTTAGTTCTGAAGTTACTGTAAATTTAATTAGTAATTCAGTTCAGGTATATAAGTTAATGTAGTTTGGTAATTACTGTAAATTTAATTACTACCATTTATAGTTAATCTTAATTTTGTACCGAAGCTTTTGTAACTTCTGTATTTACTATCAAGGTTAAGTTTAATTTAGTACCGAAGTTAAGGAAAATTTGAGGTGGTGGACAGGTGGGTGCATTTCTCCTTACTCCCGTCAAATTCAGTCTCCTTTATCCTGCCACTATCTCCTTTCTTACAGTCTCTCTTTATTATGTCCGCCCTCTCAAATGGTTCTGAAGTTATTGTGAATCTAGTATCGAAGTTATGCATGTGAATTTACCTTATTTTTTGTGCTGTCTTTTTTGTCTTTGCATTTGAGTGGTTACTTTGTAATTATGTGTTTAGTTTATTTTGTACAGCCATAGACCTACTTTGCATTGCAAAATATTCATCTTCTGCGTAGAAATATCCTCGGTAATGGACCCGGATCCGGAGTATCTCGAGGTGTAAAACAAATTCGATCTACTGTTTCGTTACAAGCAAGACATACTTGCAATTTCGGCATTTCTTGCTATAGGACTACGAGATGGGCATGCTTTTAGCCACGGGAAATCGGGATTGTCATTCCGAGTTTAACAGGATTCGCAAAAAATTGTTATTTGCATAGGTTAAAACACAAACTTCATTATACTTGATCAACTGGACAAACAATAAAAGGATTTCATTTACAAACAATATAACTCATTTTGAACATTTGTAAAATATATATTTTTGACCAGGA
Source organism: Modiolus philippinarum (assembly GCA_002080025.1). Taxonomy (NCBI): domain Eukaryota; kingdom Metazoa; phylum Mollusca; class Bivalvia; order Mytilida; family Modiolidae; genus Modiolus; species Modiolus philippinarum. Next base: position 24,465 of record MJUU01068933.1, read on the forward strand.
TGCTGTCACAAAATATGTCCGGAAAATCGGAATTTCGTAAATTAAAAGAGAGCAAATCATGTTTCTTTGACATTGAATTTAAAAAAAAATCGGAACAGATGTGAAGAGGCATGACCACTTTCTCGTGACTTATTTCATTATGGTAGGTTTACACTGCCGATCAAAGTAACTCGACCGTACTCGATCTATGAATATTCATGAATATTAATTGATCGGGACACTGGTCTTGAATGCTCGTGTTCGATCTACTAACCAAATCGGGGCGATCTTACTAACTCTGCTGAACTCGAGCTGTGTTCTCGAATTTTTTTGACATGTCAAAAAATATCGTGTAGAGGTCGTGTGCATTAAATGTCGAGAATAGGTCGGGAATCAATCGGGGTCTGATCGAGGTAGTCGTGAAGAGGTCGAAAAAGGATCGGTCTTGATCGAGTTTCAAAATTTTATCCGATCATGCCGACTTTTACCCGATTTTAACTCATTTGCTTCTCGATTTATGCCGAGTCGCTTCCAGTTCAACTCGATTAGTACTCGGTCATTACTCGACTAACATGATTCTTTCTTTTTTTCTATACAAGATCTTCCCGACCATAACCCGATTTTTCCCGACCTGTATCCGACTTTAACTCGACCACTCAAGACCTTTACTCGATTTAACACGACATTATGTCATCTTTTCTCAATGGCAGAACATGAGTTTCAAGAGCTTCAGTCTCTCACTAGGGCCTTACTTCAGTATTTAAAGGAGCCATTCAAATGGACTCCAATGACTATTGTGATCAAGTTTGGCTGGTGATCATCTTTGATATGATGGTAATCTGCCGGAAACTTTCTCAAATGGGGACCAGCCAGGGACTCTTGTTTTCAATTTTGGCCAACTGGCAAAGTAGTTTCAGAGTAAAAAGTATTTGAATGGATATCTAAGGTGGGTCGAATATTAAATTATGTTCCCCGTTGTGGGGCATGTGGATTTCATGGGTACTTTTTTGAAATTGGAACATCCAAGGACTAATTTGACCAATTTTGCCTGCAATTCGTCCAGTGAAAATTCTTCTGGTACAATGTCTAACTTTTGTCCCCTTTGGCAGTCATCTTGTATTAGCTGACGATTTTGATAAGGGACCATCATTTGGCAATCGTAACAAGTTTGGTCTAATTGGCTTAGGAGTTTTAGAGGTAACGTTTAAATGCGTTTTCCCAAAAGATCCAATTTAAAACTACTAGTATATTCCCAGTTGGCCGTTGTAAAACCTAGCATTAAGCATACGAATTTTGCGAATTCATAATATCTTCTCCAAAACTGTATAAACATGTCATCTGTTATATTTACTATAAAAACAAAATCAATTCATACATTTAGATAAAAGATCCAGCCCCTGAACTTGTCACTTGAATGCAATTTTGACAATTTTTTTGTAGGTTTTTGTTAAAATTCGTTGTACAGCACCTTCAAAACCAAACTAAACTAACTGCCATTTTAAAGGGAAATGCTATACAATCGCATCAAAAAATTGGTTTTGGTTCTCAATTTCACAAATACTGTAAAATGGCCTAAACAAATACAAACGTCTACTTAAAGCCATGTTCGACTGCTAATTACGTCAGAAAACATACAAGTGTGGCATATAATTCTTTTATTTCATAGAAAGCACATGTATCATAGACCACCTAATACGATTTTCGACAATATTTTGGCTTATTTTGAAAATGGTCCAACATAGGAACAAAATTCATGGCTAAATGGCCATACTTCTTAGTATTGTCATTCGGAAGAGCGGATGTTTGTCATGACTCCAATTTTATATAAATTGATGCAATGTGCGTTTTACTCAATTTTTTAAAAATCTAAAGTTTGATACAATAGCAAGGCGCAAAAAGATAATAAAATTCGAAATATTGGATTTTTTATATATAATTAATAAGTACGGTATGTAATAATCGAACTAAAATTTCTTGTACAACAACAATTAATTGTGGCAATCGTATCGGAAGACCTGTTTAATAAGTCTTATTTGTAATCGGTTTTCAAATAAATGTTGGTGTTAATAAAATAACGACAACAGTCTACTGAAGTCAGCAAACGCTAAAAAATGATAGTCGTTAGTGCCATACGTTACAGTAAAAAAGCGACGTCTTTAGTAACGTCGCCGGAAAAAAAACTAATTTTTACATTAAAATCCATCATTCAAAGCGATATATCTTGAAAACGAGCACGGTTGCTAAGGACTTTCTTTACATCAATGCATTCGAAATTCATTTTTGAATAAAATATCAATTTGTCAAATAAAAAATGTTGGATAAATAAATTTGCATTCACGATTTAAGTAAATGTACCTTCCGATGTGAACGATTTTTCCCTATATATCCTTTGTAATTTTAGTGTATCATGTAGTAAACTTCAAAAAGTCATATCTCGAAAACTAAAACGGTGACCCCAATTTTTTTTTCGATTTTCGGAGCGCAGTAATCTGGACTATTTGCACAGAGACAAAAGTACAGAAATCTAGCAATGAATTCCTCTCAAACAAGTGGTAGGGTTCTTCTTGAGTTTACTTCGATGCATGATGAGTTAACAATAAAAGAATATGGAGTAAATACAAATGAGACAAAGTCTCTACAAATACATAGTAATACTAATCAATGGAACAACGTTTATTGTTGTTCGTCATCTTAAAAGGACCATGAGACCTTCAACAATGAGATTTACTAATATCTCATAGCAAGTTCAAGACGGCCCCAAGCACCGGTTAGAGCGGAATTCGTTGCTTCTTGTCAAGCAATGCTACAACCATGTTTTTTACCCTTTGAATCGTCAACAAACATAAACTGAACTGGCAAAGTGTTCTTACAATCGCTGTCATCCATTGTCCGAAAAAAAAGACTAAGAGAAGACGATGACAACATTTAAATAACCATAGCGCACTCATCGAGGTAACAGTAAGAAAACTTGGCTAAATAAGATCAAGAGACTTGGGCATAATAAACTGGTAGCCAGAATAACAGTTTTAAATTACATAAAAAATAAAAAGCCAGAATGTTAAGTATGATAGCGCATGCATATGAAAAATTCTCTCAAGATCACGTACACCATAACTGTAATGTATATAGAGCATACATTGTTGAAGGTCTCGTGGTGATTTCAAGGAATTTATATTCAGCACTATTATAATTCGCGGGACTTCACATAAAGAGAAATCATTGGTCATCATTCTCAAACAGATCTCAATTATGAATCATACCGATCAAACATTTCCGAAACTTCGTGATATAATTTCATGAGCGAAATGTAAAATATAGATATATGTAATGTATCAATTATATAATCAAATTTAATTCTAAATTATACTTTTTAAAACATCGAAGTACACCTAAAATAGATTATTTACTTCAAACTACTGTATACTGAGAGTACATAATTTTATTTGTCATTTGGTAATGGGTTTGGAGCTGGCATGCCAGTTAACTGCGAGTAGTCTTTTGTGATTTCATGTTTATGTCTGTATATTTAGTTCTTTAATTTTTCACAACTGACTCAGTCCTGTTGCTAACTAAATTTTATTGTTGTTACTATTGTTTTTTTATTTATCACATTGGCTAGAGGGGGAAGGTTTGGGCCCAATTAAACTAATTTAACCCCGCCGCAGCAGGTTTGCGCCTGTCCTAAGTCAGGAAATTTATTAAGCCTTTGTGTGTCTTGTCTGTTTTCTAGTTAGTTCACTTTATGTCTATGGAAGTCTAGGATGATATATATTTCGCTGAACTTGATTACTCTTTATTTAGGGGCCAACTCCGACCTGCCGTTGGGTGTAGGGTTTCCTCACCGTTCATTGAAGATCTTCTGGTGGCTTTGAGTTGTTGTTACTCCCCTTTGGGTCGTTGTCTCTTTGACGCATTCCCCGTTTGCCTTCTTTTTCCTATTTACTTCAAACATGCATTTTTTATTGACCTTAATCAGCAATGGAAGTTTTCGTTTTAAATTTCCATAAAATGTCATTTTCACGCAGCATTAAAGAGAGCAATTACGGTGTGGAACTAGCAAAAACTTGAAAACTATTTCTTGTTTCAGAACTTTAGAATATTATCTATTACTTGCAAATCGGTTAAAATTATTATTTTACAGTCTCAAGGGTTGAAACTGTAAATACACAGGTTTAATTTAAGAGATTAAAAGAAAATTCTTAAAATTCTGCCGTGAATTTACAGATTATATCCGAAATGCAAAATTTAAAAAATTAGTTAATTAAGGTTACAGTTTTCGGCATAGTTTCTTTATTTTTATCCAAAACAAATATATCATACATATCTATCAATGAATATTGCTACAAATATATTGGAAGTTAAATAACAACTAAAGGCTTTCTTTTTTGCTATTAAAAAAAAAGCTGTTATTTTTCAGGTGACTGTACAATGGCTATATGTGGGGGAGTTAACAGTATCCTTTATCCAGATATTCTGATCCCGCTCGCAAAGGCTAGAATGGTTTCACCAACAGGACAGTGTCAGGCTTTTTCTGATACAGCAGATGGGTATATACGTGGCGAAGGGGGAGCAGTTATTATTTTAAAGAGACTTAAAGAGGTAGATATAATTGTTCACTTTCATCAATTGTTTTTCTCTTAAATCCACGTTGTTGGTACCTTTAGTTCACCTCAATCAAACGGTCAGTGAGAGCTATTGCCGTCACTTGGCTTACATGTCCGTTCTTCCGGTCGTGGTCTGTAGTCAGTCCGTCCGTCCGTCTTCCCCTCTTTAGCGGGCGGTATATATATAGTGATCATGGTGTCTGTTCGTCCGTCCGTTCGTTCGTTCGTCCGTTCGTTCGTTATTCCGTCTGCCCTAGTGTACACACTTTGTGGAGACAACTCTTCCTAGACCACTTGGTGGAATTCAATGAAACTTTCACTAAATGTTCAGTACGCATTGCCATTGTGCACCATCTATTTAAAATTTAAATTGCCAACCTTCAATGAACAAATCAACTGATAAGATATTAATGTATACTGGGCAAAAATCTCTCAAAATAGAGGACGGTTCAGCTAACGAAACAAAGTTATTTGATGTTGTTCTTTATCTTGAATTTACCATTAGGCCCTAAACACTATCTCGAAGCAAACACCTATACCTCATACAATGAAGTTTAGGACAGTCCCTAACAATACGGGACTTTTGAGATAGGAACTCTCGTGTAATTGAAGGCGGAAACGATCTCCTCAGATACCAGTGAGAAGTATTATCGGAATCCAGTCCTATTGAATATAAATATATACCACCAAAAAACAAACTATTTATTGAATTGAAGTGTACTTATATTTTGTCCTGCATGAAAAGTATTTAACTAAATTTTAATTGACGAAAAACAGTTAATCTGAAGCGCTACAAATCGATTAAATATAAATCACCCATGGCTCAACAGTGTTCATTAATTGGTGATTCCATCCCAAGGTATTGATGTATTGATTTTCTTCGCATAATAAACAAAAATGTTGTCGGAATGAACACGACTCAAAATTCCCGTATTAAATGAATATCACTTGCTAGATTTCAAACAATGCTACATACCTGTATCTTTTTGTCATGGGTGCGGGATCATTAACAAGCATAAAAGATCTTTTTAAAACACTGTCATTCATTACCCCACCTTAGGACCAAAATACAATATATAAGCAACAAAATGCAATATATAAGCAACAGGGTATTCAAAGAGTTGATTGTAATAAATAACTAAATACCAAAACCACTGTGAATTTATTTTCTGCATTTCGATAACTTTATATCTGTTCAGTGCAGAAAAAATCTCAACGTTTGGAAGACCATCAACTCAAAGTTGTTTAGAAACTGACAGAGAACAAATACGTAATATAATTTAAATGTTGAGCCAAAGATAAGCTGAGGACAGAGCTTTACATGATGGATATACTATTTAGTTTTCAACAAAATTTAGGGACCGACCATTTAACTTGAAGGGGGGGGGGGCTATGGTTTTTTTCTAAAAAAATATTTTGGATCTGATTTTATGTGAAAAAAATATTTTGGCTGCCAAAATGATGAAAAAAAATTTTCTGAATGAGGCTTTCTGCCCAAAAAAATAATGTTAATTTTGAAAAAAAANCCCCCCCCCCCCTTCAGGTTAAATGGTCGGTCCCTTACCAAAATTTAGATGTTGCAAGGTTCCATATAAAATCGGCTTTCGGGTCAGCATCGAAGTACTGACTACTGTAATTGATGAGAAAAGAATGGCATGTTCGTGAATCACACCATGTAAAAACAGACCCTGGTTTGCGATTCATATCTATACTACTACTTAGAATAGAAGTAAGTCTCCCGTTAAATATATCCTTACTATTAACTTGTGACAGTTTGGAAGATTTATCCATCACCAAAGCCTCAATACTCTTCGTTGCTATTGTAAAGATACATTGTTTGACATAACATTTGAAATGTACTTTATTTTTTTATGATTATCTTGAACTACTTTTATAATTGGGCTTTTCCCAATAATTTTGGCGATGCTTTAAAAGCAGACTTGAGTTTTCAATACAAAAAGAGTTTTTGACACAATATTACCAGTTGTTATAGCAACAGTACAACAGTTTTATTGAAATTTAATTGACTAGCCGAAAGTATGTCAAGCTTTCTGAATCCTATTTGGTTACTCTGCATGCTGGAGTTGATGGATAATTTCGTAACTTGGTAGCACTGTGAATGCAAAAGTAGGCGGGTTTTTTCACAAGATGCCCGTTGCTAATGCAATATTATGACAATAGTAAAAATATTCGCTTTTTAACTGCGTATTAATTCATTTGTATGAAAAAGAATGGAAATAGGGTAAATTTCAAGGAGACAACATCCCATATCCAGGTTAAAACGACCCAAAACAAAACATCTAGGGGTCACCGTATGGTCTTCAACACAGTGAGGATTTTATCCATTGTTATGCAATTAGTATACATAATTTGGGAAATAATGGTTACGAAATAACACCAAACGTAAGCATTTTTACCTTATTTTTGTAATTAAACAGCAGTTACTATGGCAACGAGAGAACCAATGACATTAATATTGATCATTTATGTTGCATGTAGTTAAAATACATGTATACTGGATTTCCTTAATGCCTTACAACTGAAAAATATGATAAAAGATGGCACAGATGCACATTTTTTAAAAAGCTGTTGCGATGGCAACAACACATTTTGGTATTTGAAGTAATTTTGAGCAATTTACAGTGTTATTTGTAAACAGCACAAATATATCTAGATCTGAAATATGGCATGGTTACCCCTCGTGGCTCTATTTTTTTCAAAAAAATATTTAAACAATATATACAACAATCCTGCAGCAAAATAAAAACTATAAATGCAAAAATTTAGACAGTGTTCGCGTTACATGCCACGTGTGCCAAATTTCACTTCTTGGGGTCTTTTTAAAATCCATATGTAGGGGCTTCTTATTTGCAACAATATAAAGATAAAGAATCTAAAAACTTATTGCGCATCTACAGACTATATGCAATAATTCTACAATAGAATTAAATTATTTCATCCACAAAATGTAGACTGAAGTAGTTCGCGTCACATCCTACATGTGTCAAAGTCGACACCTTGGACCTCTTGCTTGCATCAACACCGATATAAAAAAATTGGAAATCGTATTGCGCATTTGCAACATATGTGCCACAATTTCTATATCAAAATTAAAATCCTTATTCTAAAAACAAAGGACAGACGGACAGACAACGGCGAAAACAAAAATTTGTAAAAATTAGATAATGCAAGTTTCCAAATAAAATCGGATTTCCGGTCAGTAACTAAGTACTGAATACTGGGTTAGTGAATACCATCGAGGACAACGGTCCACCGGCAGAGGTATCAACCCAGTGGTAATGAATAACAAAATACCGAAGTTTTTGTACATTTAATTCCTGCATATGGCCATTTCGACAAGTTATGTCCCTTCATTGCAGGTTGAATCAAAACATTTGTAAGACCCTAAACTCAAAGGTTTTTGAAAAATGATAGAGAACAAATAACAAACAAAATCTACATTAAAAGCCAAAATCTGGCTTAGGCACACGGAAGATACTATTAAGTTTCAAGTGAAGCTCTCTTAATATTAGATTTTGCAAGATTCCAAATAAGATCGGTTTTCCAGACAGCATCGAAGTACTGACTGTTTGTTGAATACTCTCAGAGACGGTCAACCAGCAGAGGTAATAATAACAAAATGTCGAATTTCTACAACTTATGTCTCCTCACATTTGGAAGACAAAAGATAAAGAAATTAAAATCTGATAGGGACAAACATAATCTAGATGAAAACCAACATCAGGGTAAGGACAGAGCTATGCACGAGGGTGATACTCTTTATATTTAAGTGAAATGATCTAAAGTATCTGACTACTGGGTTGGTGAATAAATGACGTCATCACTTTAAAATTAAGTACGTTACCTCCAACATGCTTTACTCTAACATAAAGATTTTATTATAAAGTAGTTATCAAAAGGATATCATTGGACGTTTGCATAGTAGAATTATAAAGGTAGTTCACTGGGAAACGTCACTTTCGTTGTAAACACATCAAGAGGAAAGTTGTAAACACATCAAGAGGAAAACAGAAATACATGTAGTACATTTGATATTTTCAGGTAAAAAAAGATGAGTTTCATCACCGTTGACATTTGGAATCATATATCTTCCATTGCAGCTCACCTTACCAATACATTATCATTCAACATTGAATTTGCTAGTGTTGCAATTCATGTATTATTATGTTCCAATATTTTTATTGTCTTGCAATGAAGAGCACACCAATTCATCTGAATATTGTGAAACGGAAAACATTTATCGGGGAATTTTAAACCTGTCATCAAAATACTGTTATGATATCAAAAACATCAAAACTTTTCTTCTACATTGTTGGATGCATACGCAAATAATAAATTACTCCAATAGATTTATTTGCAGCATATGGCCATTTAGACAATTTATGGTGAATGAAAGGATATGGAGTAAATGCACATCAGACAAAGTCTCTACAAATACATGGTAAAAAACAAGCAAAGGAACAATGCTTTTATTGTTGTCTTGAAGTCACCAAAAGGCCTTCAACAATGAGCTTTGCTCATACCTCATAGTAAGTTCAAGGCGGTCCCTAGCACCGGTTTGAGCGGAATTCTTGGCTAATTGTCGAGCAACGCTACATCCATGTTCATGAGTGCGGGATTGTCAATAAACATTAATTAAACTGGCAAAGTGCTCTTACAATCACTGTCATCCTTTGCCCGACAAAAGAACTAGTGTCACAAGCTAGTGGACGATAACAACATAGACAAACACAGGGCACTCTTGAAGTCAAATGTAAGAAAACTTGGAGTTATAAAATAGTGAGATGTGGGCACTTTAAACAGGTGGTCAGAATTACTTTTCGAAATTACAAAAATAAATGCCAAAAATTTGAAATTATGAATAGTATATCCATATGAAAAATTCTCTCACGCACAAGTACACCATAACTGAAATATATATGTCTATTCCTAAATGGAAACATTTGGGAGATCATAAATGACATAGTTGACAATCTGATAGAGAAACAATTACCAAAATAATGTAAGAGAAAAGCCAAATTAGCTAAGGACAGAGCATTGTAATGGGAAGATAAAAGCAAAATCTCAATAATTTTGACATGTCAAGTTTTCAGTCGACTTTTCAGTCAAATGAACGAACAATCAATGGCAACACTGGAAACACTATGAAACAAGCACGCCTCTTGAGTACGGGACAAAAAGGAACTAGAGGCTCTCTTGAGCCTGTATAGCTCACCTGGTGACTGGTTTTATTCATTTTCACCGAAAGACCACCCATTCTTAGTATTTCCTCCTATAAATCAGTTCACCAGATGTTACAGTTTCAATCTTGGACAAGGTACAAACATAAAAAATTACAAACTTTAAAAGGGACCATCCAAAGACAATTATAACCAAGTTTGGTTCCAATTGGCTCAGTATTTTCAGAAAAGACATTTGAATGCATTTCCGATAGGATCACGATGATAAACTATGTTTCACGCTTGTGGCCATCTTGGCTGAGGTATGAACGAAAAAATCAACTTTAAAGTGGACCACCCAAGGACTATTACGACCAAGTTTGGTTCGATTTGGCTTGAAAGTTTCAGAGGAGATCTTTAGATGCATTTCCCATAGGGTCCCTATGTTAAACTGCCATCTTGAATGAGGTATGAACATAAAAATCACAAACTCTCAAGGGGACCACCAAAAGACTGTTGTAACCAAGTTTGGTTCCAATTAGCTCAGTAGGTTCAGAGGAGAAGACATTTGAATGCATTACTCATAGGGTCCCTTTGTTCAATGCTGGCGGCCATTTTGGGTGAGGTACGAACGTAAAAATCACAAACTTTAAAGTGGACAACCCAAAGACTATTGTGACCAAGTTTGGTTGAATTTGGCTTGGTAAGTTCAGAGGAGAAGATCTTTGGGTGCAATTCCCATAAAGTCCCTATGTTAAACTGTGTTCTCTGCTGGCAACCACCTTGAATGAGGTATGAACATAAAATTCACAAACTTTAAAGGGGACCACCAAAAGTCTATTGTGATCAAGTTTGGTTCCAATTGGCTCAGTTGTTTCAGAGAAGATCTTTAAATATATATTTCCCATAGGGTCCTATGTTAAACTGAGTTTCAAGCTGGGGCCATCTTGGATGAGGTGCGAACATAAAAATCACAAACTTTAAAGGAGACCATCCAAGGACTATAATGATAAAGTTTGGTTCCAATTGGTTAGGTAGTTTCAGCAGGACAAATCTTTGATTGCATTTTCCATAGGGTCCCTATGTTAAAATATATTCCCCGCTGGCGGCCATCTTGGATGAGGTACAACCACAAAAATCACAAACTTTAAAGGGGACCACCTGATGACTATTGTGACAAAATTTGGTCCCAATTGGCTCAGTGGTTTCAGAGGAGAAGATCTTTGAATTCATTTCCCCTAGGGTCCTATGTTAAACTATGTTCCCTAGTGGCGGCCATCCTCGATGAGATGCTAACCTTCTGGACAAATGTAGAAATTGTAGTCCTGGAAAAGCTCGATACTTTTGTAATTCACATTAAACCTCCATCTAAAACAGTTTTTGAAATAGAAGTAAAAATATTAAACAATCGTGTAAATTAAAAAAAAGGGGGGCCGTCTTGAACTTACTATGAGGTATGAGCAAAGCTCATTGTTGAAGGCCTCATGGTGACTTCAAGATGAATAACAACAATAAAAGCGTTGTTCCTTTGCTTCTTTTTTTTTACCATGTATTTGTAGAGACTTTGTCTCATGTGCATTAACTCCATATCCTTTTATTCATCTTCTATGTGGGTCGTCAGATTTTCTTCAAAATTGCAGGACATGTGGATCTTACTATGCTGACCATTTTTGTAATTTAAGCTTCACTTCTATCTTCCACCATTTTCAATATAAAAGACAAAAACACGAAAATTTTACGGAAAAGGGGCAATAACTCCAAGACGGATTATCATATATTCTTCAAAATTGCAGGGCGGGTAGATCTCATCATGCTGATCACTTTTTTTCCAGTAAAATTTTTGATATCTGTAACAGTTTTTGAGTAATTTGAAAAAAACAGCAATTTACCCCTATGTTCTATTTTTAGTAACAGCCGCCATGTTGTTTGGTCTACGGACAAAGAAATCACAAACTTGAAAGAGCATGCCCTGGTAATGATTCAAGCTAAGTTTGGTTAGTATTGGCCCAGTAGTTTCAGAGGAGAAAATCTTTGAATAAAAGTTAATGGACGGACGGACGACGGACGGACGGTCGACGGACGCCTAGTGATGGCAAAAGCTCACATGGCCTTTAGCCAGGTGGGCTAAAAATGAAGACAGACCTACAAATGAACAACACGGACCAAATAAAAACTATGGATGAGATCAGGTGTACCGGTAGAGTAAGCATCTCCTGCTTCTTATAAGACACCTGCCGTGTTGAACATGTCAACTCCGGTAGTAAAGTAAAATCCGATAGAGGAAAAATAAACTTTAGTTGTAGAGGGAAAGATCTGTAGTCATCTGGGAAACAGATATCCCATAGCGATCCACAAGATCGTCATGTCGATCGTGAAACTTCTATGGTGATGAAATTAAGTTTTTGGTAGGGAGCCCTTGCTTAAGTAGTCTATTTGTAAGCAACTGAGCTCTATCAAGGAAGTCACTGTTACGGCCACAAGCCTTTGAGTAGCGAAGGAGTTGTGAGATGTTAACTCCATATGCTGGTGCCTTTGAATGTAGCTACAAAGAAAAGGAAAGTTGACTATTGGAAAAGTGAAGTCAACGCGTTTTTCATAAAGCCTAGTTTGTAATGTACCTCTGTTGTCAATTTCAAGATGAAGGTTAAGGAACGAGGCCGATGTGGAAGTATCTGTAGTATCCTTAAGCTCTTTTGGATAAATAAGATGATGAAAATCGCGAAGGCAAGGGTTGTTTAGTGATAAAAAATGTCATCTTTATTACAGAAGCTGAAATTAAAGGACTGTGCCATTTTTTTGTCCCTTTTTAACCAAATATAACCATTTAGTAGACTAATTAGTTGTTATCAAGCATTCTTAGAGATGCAACTATCTCACTAAGGTTAGTCTCTGTTTTATTAATTGCTCGGTTGAACTAGGGATTCAACTGGCAAAGCATTTATTTTATGTACTTCATTGTAAGGGTACTCGTCTTGATAAGTTTGACTTTTTTCTAGTTTGATTTTTACTGTGAGTCTTTTGTGTATTTATTTTTTAGCCATTCACCACACATAGGTTTTTTATCCAAGAAAACGATTTTAACCCCACCACAAGTTTTGCGCCTTTCCCAAGTCAGGAATATGTCGGTCACGGTCTTGTTCTTGTCTTCTTATAAAATTCTATTTTCTTGACAATCGGGTTTTTGGATGTGGTTTGTCCCCATTGATTTATTCTTTTTTTTTACCTTTTTGGGGGCCATTTAAGGCTTGCTATATGTTGTGAGGTTCCTCACTGTGTTGAAGACAGTACAGTGACCCCTAAATGCTTTGTTTTGGGTCGTTTTAACCTGGAAATGGAATGTTGTCTCATTGAAATTTTCCCCATTTCCTTTCTTTTTCATATTTTGTTAGACTATACATTTTCATAATTTCAAAATAATCACTACAGAAAATTCGAGTTCACCCTTATAAAATCTTACATAATCACTTTGTCATCAACTCTCAGATTTAGGTCACCACGTGGCATTAGTGACATGAAAATGAAATATACAAGAATGTACATTTCTCGGAAATAATTATTTATTCTTTACAAAGGTAGACTATCATTTTTTTCGACTATTAAAAAAGGAACTGTTTAATATTTTGAAGATTTGTAAATTTCATATTTATAAACTTTTTCGCTTATATATTTAATATATATTCTCGGATTTTGCTTACCAATCTGTTGTTATACTGTTCACTAGCTCTAGAGTCAGACATATATATGTCTAATTCGTGTTTTAATGCGTTATATATATTAACATTTTTTTTTCTTTGTTCTGATATACTGAACACTTTATATATAGTATAACTAATAAAAGTGAATCCATGTAGTTTTTATAAAAAAAAATTTGTATCCAATAACTATGTCTTTTAGACATATTTGTCGACAGAAATTAAATGATCTTATTAATTTGTATACTTCATTCCAATGTGTCTCTAAAAGTTTACATTTGATAAAAAAGTCATCCTTGCAGTTGCATGTTGGACACTTTGCATCTAATGAAACTTTCCACTTGAATAGCTTATCTTGATTAGGCAAAATATGAGTGAGTAGTTTCCACCTAAATACTTTTTAAAAGTCTATTTGAGTATGTATAAATCTAAGTGCAAAATTTGTGATATATTGTTCACACTAAAAAATCTTTCCATTTTTCAATTCCAATATTTGGGATTTTTTTTTTAAATTCACAAAGATATTGTAGATAAATTTATTGTTTTTTTAAATCAGCAACATTTATTCTTTGATAATTTACATATAGAATTTCATTATTTATGTTTATTTTAGTCTCGCATACTGCAATAGCATTCAAACTTTTGATTTTTCTACCCTTTATACAACTCTTCCCCATAATAAATTTAAAACAGTAATCTCCGATCTGATACATCAATGTTTCTGTACAAAAACCGGAGAACGCAGGTATTCCTATCTGGTAATAGGAAAAGATAAAACATATTTTGTAAAGAACCACACTGAGTCAAACAAGAAATACAGTGAAAAGGACGTGATTAAGATGCTTGAATTTTTGATCGACA